>JANZLX010000009.1:8201739-8217744 GCA_025531955.1 Erythroxylum orinocense | reverse complement strand
GAATTGGTGAAATTGGTCTTAATGAAAGTTGAAGCCTATCATGTTATCTTTCCATTGCCACTGATTTTGCAATTTTTTGATATGTATATTGTGAGTTATGACCTGTTGAATGTTGGCTGTTTATGTGCATTATTATGGAGCCTAGCTCTAAATGGAGATTTTGTGAGTATTGTGTTTGGAAGCTAAATTAGAGTATTAGCTGATTCGAATTGGCTCAAGTGATCTTCTGGAAATTTGTAGAGGAAGCAATTAGCTTTAAAATGTTTTTGGATATAAGAATTGGAAGTTATGAATTTTCAAAATTTGAACCTAAGTTAGGTCATTGACTAGAAATCAAGGCAGCCACTTTGAGTTAGTTAGTGATGGAATTGGCTTCTAAGCCCTTCATGAAAAGTGAAGTATGTTGTCTGATCTTTCCAATGATATAAGGTAGAGATTTTTTTTGACATTTGTGCAAGGAGTTATGCTTTTTAGAATATTGTTGTTCAGTTTAGGTGGTTTCAGTGGGCAGAATCTTTGCTTAATTTTTTGACCCATTTAGCAATTGAATTTAGTTCCATGTTGTTCATGAAAATTGTAGGACATATTCTGATTTTTCATTTGGCATAAAGTTTGTAATTTTTAGTAAAGGGAATGAGAAGTTATAGATTTTTGCAAAATGCTGCACTGTTTTGGGAGATATGGTGAAGGCAGTAACTTTGAGTGTCTTTTTGACACCCTTAGGGGTGAAATTGATTTTTTTGGCCTTCATAAAACTTGTATAGCTCTCTTTTCTCTATAAAATAGACACCAATTTTGTCCATTTGGAGTTTGAAGTAAAGAGTTATGCATGTTTGAAATTTGGACAGAAAAAGAAAAAAAAGGGAATCACTTGGTTTGTTTTGTATCTTTGTATATATATATATGTTTAGGTCTTCTTTTGCTTATATCTTTTCCATCCGATATCCGATTGACCTGATTCTCAAAGCATCAAATTCGTGAAATATTTAATTTCATTTATGAGAAATTGGAAATTTTAGGAAGTGAAATTGATGCGAGTCCGAGTAATTGTTCTTTGGTCATTGTTTTATTTATTTTTAGACCTATAGAGGCCCGAATTGAGTATTTTCGGTGCCATTAGATTTCCAATTTTTAGACGAAATTTTGTGATGAAAAATTTTGGATTAAAGCCGAGAATATCATGAACATGCATTGTACACCTTCTAATTGCTACATGTGCATCATTAAATAGTTCTGATTGGACAATTAGTAATGTTTATATTCTCTGATCATTATAGAGGCACTTTTGGAGCGTCGAACTACCGACGTTACAGAGACTTTCCGGCATTAGCTCGAAAGTTATAGGTGAGTGACTGAGATGACTTTCGCTTAATTACTATATGTTCTCTGTGGAGATAATGGTGTGATTAGTAATTGTGTTTGATTCTGACTAAATTCCAGACAGATTGTCCGATGTATTGAGAGATCTGACATAGAAGTGTTCATGATGTATTAATTGTAAAATTGTTTGCTATTACTGTGATCAAAATGTTTTGCCTCTGATATGACACATTTACTATTTGTGATACATTGACTGCTAAATTGGACATATGCATTTCATACACAAATGCATGAACTGGTAATAATAGTTATGACTTGAGTAGCCACCGATACAAAAAAAGAGCCTCGAGCTCGAAGAGAGGTAGTGCATACCCAGAGGGCTCTCCTACTCCTAAGACGCGTCTACTATTTATATGAGATATTTCAAGCGCTCAGTCACAACAACGTAATAAAATGAAAAAAAAAAGGTCACATATGCATTGCATACATAATTGATTGAATATTGTATATGGGAAAAAGGTGAGAATGCCTGTATATTGTGATTTGCTGTTAATCCAATCATGTAGTACTTCTGAATATGTTTTTGTAAGATACTCTGTAATTTGCTTAAGTGCTGCATAAATTGGGCGAACCATCGATGATGATTCCTCACTGAGTTCGCAAACTCACCCAAAATTACAACCTATTTTTCAGGATCGAGAGTAGACCCCTAACTCCAAAGAGACTGTAGAGCCGTGTAAATCAGATTGGCGAGAGAGGTTATGACTCACAGGTCGGTCAGCTGGGATTCTTTTTGGATGACCTAGTTAGGACTACTATTTTGTCTTGATTGTATATAGTAGTTGTGTGAAGTTTTCGGAGGAATGTACAGACAGATAAGACTAATAGCTATGTAAATTATTGAGTTTGATGTAATGAAATGAAAAAAAGTTTGGCTTTAAAAAGTTGCAATTTAATATTAATATTTATTATTGTGATACCATGTGGAGTATAGTGATGTTTGTTTATAGCTCTCTCTCTTATCATAGGATATGTACCGGAATGACCTACAGGCGTTCCGGTGAGTACTCTACGATAAGGAAGTGCTACAATTAATATGAAAAATCAAGAAATAATAAGACTCTTAGGAGCAAATTTTTTGTTTGAAAGAGTGTTCTTAACGAATCTTAAAACAACAAGAGCATATAAACTGAATGTATGGTAAAAGGACTCGAATATTGAAAACGTTAACAATAATATTAAGAACAAGTCTAAATATAGAATTGTGCTCTGATACTATATTCTGATTTGACTTTACTAGCAAGATTGATGAGATTCAATATTAATATGATAGGAACAAGGACCATTCTAACACAATAGGTTGACTTATGTATACAAACATGAAAACACTATAGGAATGATATGAATTGCCACACTCTAGAGAAGAAGGGATCGGAAGTGATAAGATTATGGATTTTGATTGCTAACAAAAAGCTAGATAAGATCCTAAGTTTCTAGTAAATCTAAAATAAGAATATTCTAAAAGATTGAAGGACACTCTCCAAAAGCTTTTGATCCAAAAATAATAAGGATAATATGTATGTTGCATTCATAGAAAAGCCTCTTATGGGCATAAAATCTGAAAAGTAGAATTCTAAAGAAAATAACCTAGAATTCTAAAAGAAACAACTAGAACTAACAAAACTCTAACAACTTAAAATGCGTGTTTGGCACCTGTCTAGGAAGCACATTGATGCCAATTGTGTTTAAAAACTTTTAGTATGGGTAACAAAGAAAAGTCTGATACCAGTTATAAGTTCAATTCTGGCACTAGTTTGCTTCTATTTCTCTGTAAAGCAAACTCAAAAAAAGATCAACATCAATTTACTTCTGAATCTAGTGCTAGTTACATTCTATAACACCTTTTTCTAAGGTTTTTTACTTGAACCTTTTGCAAGTTATCTTAGTTGAAACTTAATTGTTTACATCACTAGGTGAAATATCACAATTTAAAAAAGTAAAGATATCTATGATTTTAACTGATGAAAACTTAAGTATATGCATTTCCTCTTAATCTTTTTACTTAAAGAGGAAAGTGTGAAGGGTGGTCCAATTGGTGTAACAGGTCCTGCCCTCTCCCAAATGCCTCTAAATTCAGGAAACTGCAAAATGAAGCTTGTGATAGTCACTTAAAATTTTGGAGATGACTAATTGAGAATAAAGACATTGAATCTTACAGATAATAATTACACCTAATTCACTACCTCGATTTACACAACACGTGATTTGTATAACATTCATCTAATTAAAGTTTGTATTTCATTACCCCAAGATCTGGGTGTACGTGGGAGAGACTATTAGAATAGTAACAAATAGAAGGTTTCAACCATCTTGTACTTTTGTTAGATTATTGAAAATCTATAACAGGTTAGAATTATCATGTACTTTTGTCACTTCAGAATTTTCGAGCAAACTCCTGGATGAAACAATATTGGCTGCTAAGTTGCTGCATAGACAATTCTATAGTTACTTTGCTTAGACCATTCAACCTGTATCACACTAAGAATCATTTATGTAAATCTAGACCATGGTGCGATTGAACAGTCTGATATTCAGCTTTCAAATTACCCCACATAAACCATTGTTAACCCTCTCCGACCTTAATCTTATGGAGGCAAGTGATTCTCTACCTTTGACTGGAAAGTTAATAAAGAGGATTACCTTACCCCAGTTGGACACATTGCACGTATTCCATGTCTTCGGAAAAAATACGTTTTCCAACTGAGGACACTGCCAAGTGTCAAGACTCAGCATCGCCATCAACGGAAAAGGATTGCTTCTCATTGATTTCTTTTCTAAACAAGCCGCACTAAGAGTCTGCATTTGTTACAAAGTATTACCTAAATGATCTGGTTCAGGGCTAGTCTGTTCTACTCATGTCGTAACTTGATATTCCTGCTCTTCTGGCCAGAGATTTCCTTCATACACAAAGAATACAAGATATCATCAAAAGTGGCAGTCAGCAGTTTTGGAAGGAGGAAGAACCTCATAGGACACTTTGATTTAGGGCTTCCTTTGCTTTACATCGTCAATGTGGAACATAATCTGCAAACAATTAGGTTTCAACCAAATATCAACTCCCACAGGCGAATGCAATCGTGAATAGTTTATGATTAGACTGGTGGTGTATTACATTCTTTACCTTTGTTCCAACATAAAATGACAAAAACATTCCACCCAGCACTGGCAATCCTACAAAGAGCATACACAAGAGAACATTGCAGGATGACTAAACTAAATTTACTCAACGACATCAGATATTAGTACAGAAGTTACACAAAAGACACATACCGTCTCTTGTAAGAAATTTTGAAATCAACCAATTAACACCTGAGGGTCCAATCACATAACCAACAAGATTTGCAACCTGCATAAGGGATCAGATGCTTCACTGCAAACATATTTTGCTTCGATGTAAATACTAAGAAATAAAAGATGACAGAAATTCGGCATTCAATGGGATCAAACACGTAGATGTTCAACATTGATGATACAATAACATTCACTTGAGAAAAGACAACATCCTGATCCATCTACCTACTTTTGATGCTTTAGGATTTTATCTTGCAATGTTAACAGAGAAAATACGAAACCAACAAGGCTTTAGAGCATCATAATTTCAATACTGAAGGATCGACACACAAGTTATAAAATATTCATAAATATTTCACATATTGGTGGACATACCATCAGACATGTGATAGTCACAGCACCTGCAAGTGCACTAAATTCACGAAACAGAAATTTCTGGAAAGAACTCTCCACCTGGAAAGAACATGAATATGAAAAATCACAGAACAATAGTTTTAGCAAAAGTGAAAATAATAACTCCAAAAGAAACTAGAATATAGCATTTTCCCTGAAAAAACAAAAGTACAGCCATGGCAGGTATTTTGCTTCGTCAACAAGTTATTACAGGGCAAGATATATTGTGAGAGATTCCTCAAAATAGAAAAATAAAAACAATATTTAAAATTAATTAGCTGAAAGCTATATCCTCTCTTATTATATAATTTATCTTTTGTGGTTGTAGTGCGCATAAAATTTGGTGACCCTAATTATTGTAACCATACTGTTCAACTGCAATGTTAGAGGTCCAAGTAATAGTATTGTAAGACTATAAGAATAAGATACTACAGTGATCCTTTACAAGAACAGACGAAGTGGCCGAAACCAGCTCCCAAATAATGAGTCACCCATAAGACGCAAAGTTGAACCTAATGTAAGTTATCATGGAATATTGAGCAGAAAGGTAACTTAAGATTTCTCTCCAGCTGAACATAGGATAGGAAGCAAAACACAGTTCCAATAACACCTCATCACGAGACCCTTGCTTAAATGTCCAGATTTCCATTTTGTGAGGTCCCCATTTGTTGAAATTCCTATCCTTGACCTCAAATACCTAAGCATAACCATCTTACAGCGTATTGTTCTTGGCAACAGGTATGCAAGTTAAATGACTCCGTGGCCTTTTGTTCTAACAACATGGCACCATTTGGCCACCAAAAAATGCAGCCCTTGGCCACAATACCAGAGAAACTACACTGCAATCACTGATCAGATTGTGGTAACATAGTGATATCAAGATTATGATAACCTTAAAATAGATAAATCACCTGTAAAGTATTTGCTGCTGATGTCAACAACATTTCTGGGATAAAAAATAAGCATGTTAACCATGCCCATGAGAGAAGTTTCCTGAGGCCAAGATGAACAACATATGAGACAAGTCAAAGGTATTTATGTGCAGATTAACTAACTAATCAGAAAGATAATTTGACAAAAGAACAAGTTACCACTCTAGATCATGCCATATGGCTACAAATGTGAATATAATCCATACACTGAGCAGCTTTCTCTGAGATCCCCCAAGAGGAATATACATGTACCTAACATCATAATACGATCTGTGAAGAAGACATTATTCTCAAAATAGTGTTACGAAAAAGCTCAATAAGTTGAACATTCACCTCACAAGCCATTTATTATATGAAGCGTGCCAATTTTTCCAGAAGCTCTCCATGTTGTAACAGTTATTAATACACCTTGGCATATTCTCAGGGACCTCAATACCACAAATCTGAAATAAGATAGTTATTTAGAAGTGTTCTTCCTATTAAGTTCCATCGGACATTTTGATAAAATTAGAGATTTCTAACATGTTATACTGAACAGATAGGACTGATTTGAGCATAGAAACTCAGGATTCATACCAGAGACCAGAATCGAAAATAGCGCCATATAAGGAAAAACTTTAGCCACATAAAGTTCAAGACCTGCAGTGTACCAAAAAGAGATCAAAAATAGTGCCACATAAGGAAAAACTTTAGCCACATATAGTTCAAGACCTGCAGTGTAGCTTAAAGAGATTAACAATGTGAAAGTATAACAGTTAATTCCAATCTATCTTCCAATGTATGATTCTGAAGTCTGATTTTCACTAACCAACACGTTTGGCAACTCCAACGGTCTTTCGCAGGCAGAAGGAAAGATGACACAATGTGTCCCAATTAAATGATCCTTCAAAGACTAGGAATTGGCAGAATCTTTATATTAAGGAGTTATGAATTTGTTTTTTCAGAATTCAACCAGCCTTCTCAAAAACCAAGGATAAATAGTTTGACAAAGTATCATTTATGTATACATCCATGCATGCATTGAAAAGTACTATAAAACTTAGGTCATCAATAAAGCCATCTGCTACATGGCTCAATATTTTACAAGTTCAAATCAATTCCTTTTCTTTGCAACTAAAAGAAATCAATCATGCTTAAACTTTTGTTTCTAGAAAGAATGTGCCATACCCCATATCCAATGATAAATATATCCAGAGGAGACAATATTTTCCAGAGCCCACTGTTTAACAAGAAAAGGGATCAATAAACATAGACTGCATAGGAAGAAAAACGAAAGGTTTCTGAAAGACTGACCTCATTGCAAAAGCATTATAGTAGAATAAATGTGTTAATAGTTCCATCAAGATAAAGCTGATAATCCAACGCAGCCCATACCAAGAAATATCTTTTGCTGAATAACTCTTCTGAGGTGTATCTAACTGCACAAGGAAGGTAGTAAATAACTTTTGTAGCTTCTTTAAATTGTAAATTCCTAATACCTATCACAAGTGATGCAGGAGTAGTTAGTTTAGATTCCTAGTTGATATTGGATTTCTTACTATTTAGTACTTCTTAAGTTATTTGGATTCCTAGTTATTTTGATTGATGTCTTTTATCAATCAAATAATATTATGCTTTTAGAGGTTTTTCTACAAACCCTAAGCTCTATTTCAAGTTCCAGCTACAATCTACTTCAATTATAGCCTATTCTATTCTACTTATCTTTGTTTTTCCTTCCCACACTACGTCAACAAGCATCTAAAATCTTAATTCCAATTATCAAAATATATTGTAGTTTACATTATTGTAATTTTTATCCGTTGGTTTAGATATAAAAGGAAAGGAAATATTCTGTAATTACTGAGTAGATATAGTTGTAAATTAGTTTATTTAGTTTCCTAGTTTATAGTTTCCTAGTTAATAGTTTCCTTCTTTAGGTGATTCCTACATTATATTTATACTACAGCTCTGTAACCTTTTTATGATAATCATAAAATAATTTTATTCCTCAAAACTACATGGTATCAAAGCACTAAGGTTTTTTCTCTTTCCCTGGGGTCGCCGACTCATTGTTCTACATTCTGCAGTCGATTTCTTTTCTCTAATGTTTCGATTTTTTGGTTCTCTTCATCCTTTAAGTCAAAATTTTTCCTGCCTACAATCTGATTTTTTTCCAGATTTTTGGATTTATTTTCTCTCTTTAAATCCTTCATTTTTTTCCTGCCACATCGTGTCAACAATCTCTAGTACCTCCAATACATTCTGTCCACCAATCGACCAGCCAGTTGTCATCTCTGCTCCAGCCAGTTTGGATGTTGCTACACTGCCATCCTTGCAGATTACAATGGTGAGGCTTAATGGTCAAAATTTTTTGGAATGGGCTCAGTTTGTCAAACTAACCCTAAAAGGCAGAGGAAAACTTGGATTTTTGACTAGAGAGGAGCCAAAACCACCAGCAGCCGATCCCACGTTCCGGCGCTGGCATTCTGAGAATTCTCTGATTACGAGATGGTTGCTAAATTCCATGGAAGTACTGATTCGTCGTCCGTTCATATACATGGATGCAAAAGAAATATGAGATACTATTAGAGAGACATACTCTAATCTTGGGAATTCCTCTCAAATTTTTGAATTGAAAAAGAAGTTGTGGCTCTCTCAACAAGGCGATAGAGATATCAAACTTATTTCAACGAAATGCTCTCTCTTTGGCAAGAATTGGATTTGAGTTATGATGATCCATGGGTGAACCCTAACGATCTTGCAAGGGCAAAAAAAGAGAGGAAGATGATCATGTCTTCAGGTGTCTTGCTGGAGTCGATCACGGCTTTGATAAAATCAAGGGTTGACTTCTTGGCTGCCAGCCTTTACCTTCAATACGAGTTGTGCTTTCTTAACTACGCCAAAAGGAAGCCCGAAAACGTGTGATGAATGAACCTGTCCACTTGACACAAAATGGAGACAACGTGGCGCTAGTTTCCAAGGGCGTTGATGGTGGTAGTGACAAGAAAAAAACTATTTTCTTGTGATTTTTATGGCAAGTAGTGGCATACAAAGGACAAGTGTTGGAAGCTCCATGGGAAGCCACCTCAAAACAAAAAGAATGGGGGCGGGAAAGCTACTGCAGCTGTGGCTGAATCTTCTTAGGAGCAAACTACTTCTTCAGACCCAATGCCTTTCACCAAGGATCAACTCCAACACTTGTATAGGCTTTTAACTCTCCAAAATTTTCTCTTAACTCCTCTTCCTCTTGTGCTTCAGCCCGGCAAGGTATTTCTTTATTCCTTTGTGTGTTCAAATCAATCTTTTGGTCCTTGGTTCATAGATTCTAGGGCTACCAATCACATGACATATTGCTCTCATTTTTTTCTTCTTATAACCCCGTTGTAGGAAATAAAAAATCAAAATTGAAGATGGCACATTTGCTGCCATTTCCGGCAGTGGAACTGTCAAATTTTCAGCCAAAATTATCCTTTACAATGTCCTTCATGTGCCTAAATCGTCCTGCAATTTGTTGTCCATAAGTGAACTCACCCGTGACCTTAACTGTCAAGCTAATTTCTCCTCTTCTGTGTGTTTTTTCCAGGACCTGGCTACGGGGACAATGATTGGCAATGCTAAGGAATGTGGAGGGTTGTACTTACTTTGAAGATGGATTGCATTCAGGTATGGCTGTACAAAATTCTTATTATAGGTTAGAGTCTATATCTAGCGATCAAAATGTTTTGTTATGGCATTTTCGTTTGGGAAATCCCAGTATTTTCTATTTGAAACATTTGTTTCCTAAGTTATTTATTAGTAAAGATCCATCTTCGTTTCAACGTGAAGCATGTGCTTTAGCAAAACATCACAAATCTTCTTATCCTTCTCAGCCTTACGTTTCATCTAAGCCAATTCAACTCATCCATAGTGATATTTGGTGTCGATCACAGATTCCCACTTTTTTTGGCAAAAGATGGTTTGTTTCTTTCATTGATGATCACACACGACTCACTCAGATTTTTTTGATGAAAGAAAAACATGAAGTTGCTGATATTTTAAAAAAATTTCACTATATGGTTCAAAAACAATTTAATGCAAATACACGAATTTTTAGGAGCGATAATGGCCGGGAATATTTTTTCAAAGTTTTAGCAAAAGTTTTTTTTGAAAAAGAGATTATACAACAAAGTTCCTGTGTTGACATACCATAACCAAACAGTGTAGCGGAAAGGAAAAATAGACATTTACTTGACGTCACAAAAGCATTGTTGTTTTCAAATAATGTGCCTAAAACTTTTTGGGGTGATGCTTTTTTAACTGCTGTTTTCTTAATTAATCATATGCCCTTTAAAATCCTGCAATTTGAAACTCCTATACAAAAGTTTCGCGAACATAACCCTGATCCTAGACTTTTTTTGGATTTACCCTTCAAGATATTCGATTGCATTGTTTTTGTCTCCAATCGAGATAAAAATAAGATAAAACCTTATCCTAAGTAAGAAAGTGTGCCTTTTTATGGTATTCAGCCTCTCAAAAGAGACTACAAAGGTTTTGATCCAATTTTAAGAAAATATTTTGTAACCATGGACGCCTTTTTTTTTTTGTTTTGAAAAAACACTTTTTTTTCTCTCCTCTTCAGGGGGGTATTCGGTCAGAAGGAGTCAGAAAGATTCGGTGATAAGTATGGCTGCTTTGGATTTTTTTAAGTGTGAATTTTCAATTTTTGGGAAATCATTTTCAGAATCTCAACCATAATTTGGAAGAGGAAAACAATTTGGAAAAGGAAAACAGTCAAGGCAATTCAAATTTAAACGCAAATAATTTGGATAATGAATCTGTCATAACTAGAAACCATGATGCCTCACAACAGACTCCAAAATATGACAAGAAATTTGGTCAAACACACTCTAGGAAGCTCCTATCAAAAGCAATATAGCCAGCCATGCCTATGCATAGCACAGAAAAAGGCCACAACCAGGTACAATTTCTCTTTATCCTATTCCATTAAATCTTGAGTCTAATCTTGATCTTCCTAAGTCTGATATGTATTTACCCGTGGCTCTTAAGAAAGGAGTTAAGAAATGCACTATCAAATATCCCACGTCTAACTCTGTATCTCTTCAAAACTTGTCTCCTTTATCTTGTTTTATCTCACATCTTAATCATATGGAAATTCCAAAGTCTATGCAAGGAGCTTTACAGGTTCCTGAATGGAAGGCAACAGTTTTGGAGGAAATGAATGCTCTTAAGAAGAATCAGACATGGGTAAAAGTAGCTCTTCCGGCTGGAAAGAAGTTGGTAGGATGCAAATGGGTGTTCACAGTCAAGTATAATTCTGATGGAACGCTTGAGAGATACAAGGCAGGATTGGTAGCAAAAGGTTTCACTCAGACTTATGGTGTGGATTACACTGAAACATTTGCTCCAAGGGCGAAACTCAATACAGTGAGGGTTCTATTATCTGTTGCAGTGAACCTAGATTGGCCTCTACACCAACTAGATGTGAAGAATGCTTTCCTGAATGGAAAACTCGAAGAAAAAGTGTTTATGGAACCTCCTTCCGGCTTTGAGGCTGAGTTTGGATCCCAAATGTGCCTACTAAAAAACACACTATATGGTTTGAAGCAATTACCTCGAGCTTGGTTTGAAAGATTTACAAGTTTAATGAAACAACAAGGATATTCTCAAGGTCAGACTGATCACACCTTATTCTTTAAAGGGAAGGAAAGTGGGATGATGACTATTTTGCTGGTATATGTGGATGACATCATCATCACAGATGATGATCATAAAGAAATCGACAACTTGAAGGCTAGTCTGGCAAGAACATTTGAGATCAAAGACTTGGGACCACTGAAGTATTTCTTGGGAATGGAAGTTGCAAGATCAAAGAAGATCTTGAGAATGGAAGTTGCAAGATCAAAGAAGGGGATCGTGGTAAGCCAACAGAAATATGTACTAGATTGCTTTCTGATACAGGTATGACAGGTTGTAAGCCAGTTGACACACCTGTAGACCCCAATGAAAAACTTAGTGACGTTGTAGGTGACCCAGTTGATGTTGGGAGATATCAAAGATTTGTTGGAAAGTTAATCTATTTGTCTCATACAAGACCAGATATTGCTTTAGCTGTCAGTTTGATCAATCGATTTATGTACTCTCCTAAGAAGGTTTGTTTGGAAGCAACTTACTGCATTCTGAGATACCTCAAGGGATCTCCAGGAAGGGGACTATTTTTTGAGAAGAAGGCTCAAAGAACTGTTGAAGTGTTTACCGACGCAGATTGGGTGGGTTCGGTCACTGACAAAAGATCTACTAGTGGACACTGCTCATGTGTATGGGGAAATCTAGTGACTTAGCGGAGTAAAAAAACAAAATGTAGTGGCTCACAGCAGTGCTGAAGCAGAGTTCCATGCTATGGACAATGGAATTTGTGAGGCAATTTGGCCCAAACGAGTACTAGAGCTACAACTACCATTGGATGGTCCTATGAAACTATATTGCGATAACAAGGCTGCCATTAGCATTGCTAACAATCCCATGCAACATGATAGGACTAAACATGTGAAATTGACCGTCATTTCATCAAAGAAAAGCTAGAAAATGGAGTGATTTGCATGCCATATGTTCCAATCACGCAACAAGTAGCTGATATCCTTACAAAAGGATTGTTCAAGCCAAGCTTTGATGGAATCATCAACAAGTTGGGACTTATAAATATATATGCCCGAACATGAGGGGGAGTGTCGGTTTAGATATAAAAGGAAAGGAAATATTCTATAATTAGTGAGTAGATACAGCTGTAAATTAGTTTATTTAGTTTCCTAGTTTGTAGTTTCCTAGTTTGTGGTTTCCTTCTTTAGGTAATTCCTACATTGTATTTATGCTACAGCTCTGTAACCTTTTTATGATAAGCAAAAAATAATTTTATTCCTCAAAACTACATTATCCCATTTTTTTTTAATAATTTTTTATTTATTTGTGAATTTATATACTATACCAAATTCAAAATTCTATGAAATAAGCAGAATTTTATGCTCCAGGTTCAGCAATAGGTTGATTAGAAGCACTTCTACACCCATGACCTAACCTAGATTGCTTAAAAAGCTTGCATAAATACCTATAACATTTCAAGATCCCCTGTCCAAACAACTTATGCTTTCTCCATTATTTTTTCAATAAGATTCTACGCAGCTATGTGGTTATTTTTAATACAACAATCAAAATCAGTCAAATATTGAGGATTCTAGTACAAATAAAGAAGATAGTATAATAAGTTACAGACCTGTGAAGCAAATGCATTAAAGCTTATAATTGGCCCAGCAATGTAAAGTGGGGCATATACCAAATAACAAAGGTATATGCTAAGTGAGAAGTTATCTTTCATAACACTTCTCTCCTGCATTAAACAAATTAAGGTCATTCACTCAAGTAAAAAGCAAAAGACCAGACAGCAAAACAGACTTGAGGAATACAATATGCGAACATCTTAGTTGAATGTCTAACTAGTTGTCCAAAAGGTTAATCCATATATAAATAACTAACCTGTAGTAATCGGTAGCATTCCTTTCCAGACATACAAATATGGCAACGTTGTACGTGTTTCTGAAAGAGAATCAATTCCAGTAATGGAAAATCAAAATTCAGTTGCAGGTGGCTCATGCAAGCAAACATAATTTCACATGCAATTCTATCTTGCAGATGAAATTCAGGGGGGAAAAAATTTAACCAAGAAGCATGCCAAGCAGAAAGTATAATAGATACCCAATAGGATAAAAGCAAAGTATTTATGGGTAAAGGGGAAAATAGCATTAACATTAATTCCAGATACATGTTAAGTCTCAAAGCTAACCTTCAAGATAATTGTACACAAACAGATAGAAAGCTCATGCCCAATCCAAATTCATATGGCCACTAGATACCAGGCATTTAATCTTAACTATGTGATATTACCTTCCGATCAAAAGAAGAAGCTTCATGTGCCCAATGGTAATCATACCCAAAGCTTATCATGCGTAAAATTACTGACAAACAGCAAGATAGTAGATGTTTAAAATTCAGAAAACTAAATAAAATCATTTGTTTCATAACTTACATATAAAACCTCAGAGAATTCCTTACGAACTAAGGCAAAGAACATGATTGAATAAAAGAACTACCGAAATTGAAACATATGTGCCACCTAAAGTTGCCTCTGTAATTGTCCAAATATGCCCACTGCTTCCTGAACAATAAGAGAGCACAATTTAAAACCCTGTTTTCTTTTTCTGTCAAACAAAAATGGAACCATGTATACTAAAGTGAGGTACAACTTCATGGGGCTTACCCAAATATAGAAAATGAATATCCTTCATAAATACGGTTACATAGAAGGAAAAATATGTTGAAAACCCAAAGTACGAAGAAGAAGTACTTTGTTCTGGCAAAGATCTGCAGAAAGACAAATATAGAAAAACAAGAAGCAAACTAGAATTCTGATAAAAATATGACATGATTAGTGGCTTCAAAAACATCATAATAATGAGATGATGAATTCTCAAACGACAAAAGAGGAATTGGATTAGATAATATGTAATAAATATCATTGTAACTCACCTTTACAAGAAAGAAATTGAAAGCTGCAATGGAGAGGATGAAAATAATGCTACAAGGCCAAAGACATAGAAGGCTAATAAAGATCAGAGAAAAAAAGCAAAATGAAAAATTTTATCTTAAAAAACAAAAAAGAACAGGAGAAAGCATACCAAACCCCATGTAGATAGGATAGGTAGACAAGAGAAATGGAAAGCCAAACAAGGGACATGCCCTTAGCTTTGAGACCAAAGAAGGGTCTCGACATGTTGGCAAGCAAGGAAAAGAGTGCAAAAACAAGTGTGAGGATGGGTATATTTCCCCGAAAGTTTCTCCATTGGGCATCAGATACATCCTATTTTGATTGATAAGAAGAATGTTAAAACAGAAAATGTATTAATCTGAATAAGAAAATGAAACTGTATACATTTAGACGAGAGGAGAAAATCCATCCAGGGCGCAATCCATAGAGCTTCAGTGCATGATCTGTAAGTCACCATATCGGTGTTTAGCCGTCAGCCATCGAATATAAACAAACAGAAATAAACAAAAAGGAAAAGAAGAAGCAGCAGCAAGGGTTTTAATACCGTGAGAGAGTAGAAGGGAACGAGAGATGATGAAAGCATAGAAAGCCACAGCATAAAGAACAAGTAGTGTCAGCTCCTTGGCCTTCCAGCCCTCCTTCTTCATCACGATTGCCAAACACATCCTCGAAGCCACGATTTGCTAGATACCCAACAGGTTAACATCCAAGTTGCTTATTTTTCCAGCTCACCCGTGTTCTAACTTTTAATTTTAATCCAATTATACACCGAGTAGAGTTTAATTTAATCTTCATAAACATCATACATTTTGCTGGTGTAGTTGAGATTACATGTAAAGGTCCTGGTAAAGTTTTTTTTTTTTTTTTGTGCACCCACCACGAAATCAATAATTAATCTCTTCGTTGTGGGAACATCTATAACCTGGGAGGGCTACAGCTGGCCCGGGAGCTTGCTGCATTTCCAAGGGTGGAATTCGAACGCCCAACCACTTAGTTAAGCGACGAAGACATATACCACCTACGCCAACTCACTGGGTTAAGATCCTGGTAAAGTTAAATACATGTATACATACATATAAATCTTAGTATGATGTATACTTTTTTATCATAGCATTTTGAAAACATAAAGTTTTATATAATATATTGATTTTATAATAACATTTATATCAAAGAAACACAATTAAAAAGTTTCTAAAATAGTCCTTATAATAATTTCATCAAAATTCATGCATAAGTTCGAACGTTAAATTTTTAGTAAATTAACTTCAAATTTGGAAAATATATTTTTAAAAGAAATTCAACTAGTTTTATGTATTTATAATTATAAAGATCAGTGAACTTTTATTTCAATTTAAAATGAACGTGGTCTTTATTGATTTTTAAGTACATCCATAAATATATATATATATATATATATATATATACAAAAAACATGAA
>JANZLX010000009.1:8160105-8178610 GCA_025531955.1 Erythroxylum orinocense | reverse complement strand
GAATCAATTAAGTGGAACAACACAAAGGCATGGGATACAGTGAGATAGACATAAGAGTAAAGTGTACTGACACTATAGAATGTGAACTATGAAGCGAAGGATGAAATGTTTATGAGAGTATCACCTTCCCAAGGTGTGCTTAAATTGAATGTAAGATGTCAAGTATGCTAAGAAATATCAATATGATCTGATATTGGTGTTAGTGACGTAGAAAATGGAAAATTGTGAGTAATCTAAAATATATTGAGGAAACAGTTAAGATAATGTGATATCTGAAAAAATCATGGAAGGATTGATTGAATTCGTTAACTAGAGCCATTTGAAAGAAATTATTCGAGTAAAGAAATCACTTGGAAGACTGAGGAGAACATAAGACAACATTTCCTTCATTTGCTTGATCAGTCAGGTAAGAATTTCGAGGACGAAATTATTTTAAGAGGGGGGAGAAATGTTAGCCCCTATATTTTTTTTCTCTAGTTAAGCATGATTTAAATGAATTTTAAGGTTCTGATGGATTTAATTTTTGGTAGTTATTATTATGTCAATGTTAGTAAGATTATGTGATATTGGTAAATTGAATTAAAGTACTAAGGTAATAAGGATGTTCAAGGGCATTTTTGGAAGACCACTTAAGGATAAAAGATACAAGGCATATAAGGAAGGGAAAAATGGACAATTTAGAATCATTAATGGCAAAATTGAAATACGAAGTGATGGCTTGCTTTTTAAGGAAGAAGCAAAAACAAAATTGGGAGAAAAGAAACAAAGAGAAGAGAGTTCGGTGGAGAAGAGAGGAAAGAAAGAAGAAAAAACTAGGTTTTTATTTTTCTTGGTCCTAAAGAGTGATCTTGAAGTTACTCAAGAAGGGAAAAAGGTAGAAGATGATGAGAGTTTCCATTAGAGCCAACAAACTCTTCATTTGGTGAAGATTCAAGGTAAGTTGGATTCTAATCTTTGGATTTTTTTGAAAGGGTTTTGATTAATATAGCTTAAGAAACGTATGGGTTTAAGGATTTTAGGATCAATTTTAAGAATATGTTCGTATAAGTTCTCCAATTTGTATCCCTATTGATATGGGAATTTTGTCTTTGATAAAGGAAATCAAAGGAGGCAAGAGGAGCAAGAGTATAGGCATTTTTTAGCAAAGTTTTAAGCAAGGAAATTTATGGTGGGTTTCATGTTTATAATTGGGTAATGAGCCATTATGTTTTCTTTTTAATCAAGAAAATAAAATGATTTCTCAATTTCTTTATAATTGTGGCATTTGTTGCTTTTGAATGGTTTGCAAAATTGCTATATGTTTTGGTGTATGAAATTTTGATGATGAATTGTGAATTTCTACATAAAAGGGGGTTTTTCGAAAAATTGCATGTTCATGAAAAACAAGTTTCTAAGATTTTGCCATTTGGGCAATCTGTTTTCAAGTCATGAATTTCATGTTATGTGGATTTGTGGTAATCCCTCAAGAGCCGTCACGTGCAAGTTGACGCATGAATAGGCTTCTCCCTCCTGCCCCTAGTGGCACGAAGCTCCTTTAAGGACTCCCTCAAGTTTATGGCTACAAAGGACCATTATATGGAAATGTGTAGTGCATCATGAATATAGACCTACCCAAACCATTTCTGATGTGCTTATGTGTTTATGATTTGTGACAAGTTTTACAAATTCATGATTTATGATGTTTAAGAATTGCTTGATAAGTTGTGAATTTGGAAATATGTGTTACATGGATTTCAATTTAAATTTTACAATGGAAATAAATATTTCAAATGGTTTTGCTTATTATTAGTTATAAACTTGTTACCCACGAGCTTTTAAGCTCACCCCCTTTCCGTCCCATCTCCAGGTGATGAAAAAGAGAACGGGTGAAAGAAAGTCAAGGCATTTGTTTTATTATGCTTATATTATATTTTAAGTTAGATTTTATAAAAGCAAGATTTTAGATGCATTTTGAGAATTATTGGGTTTGGTATCTTTTGTATTTCATATTTTTGATATTGTTGGTGTAATGTGGCTTAGAATGCCATTAAAGCTTTGTAAACTCTTATTCTATGTTATTAATGGAATAGGGATTTGTGTATGCATGATTGTTAAGTTGAAATATGAATTAATTTAAGGATGAGTTTAAGTTGGAGTTCTGTATATTTGGGAAAGTTATCAAATTACAAAGACAAATTTTGAATATGGATTGTTGTTGCATATCAGTGAGATGCTATGGATAAGAAAATGGGACTGAATGATGAAACATAGTTGGATAGTTAAGAATGATGTTGCACGAGAGAAAGTGAAATTAAGAAAAATTTCAAGTCTTTCATAAGGGTAAATTTTTTACTGATTTCAAGGGAAAAATGGATTAATTTAGAAAGAATTAGACAAATTTGTCTTCATAAAAGTTGTAGCTTATCCTTTTAGCTTTCCAATGATATAAAATATGAAATTTTTGGACATTAGAGTTGGAAGATATGATCATTAGAAGTTTGGATGTTGTTTAGGATGGAACTTTCGGGACAACCACTTTGATTGAAATTTTGACCCTTATAAAAGTAGAAATTGTTATTAAGTTCTTCATAAAAGTTGTAGACCTTTCATTTATCTTTTCATTGATATAAAGTTTGTAAGTTTTGGAGTTCTGTATCAAAAGTTATGGAAGTTTGAAGTTGAGATATCGGTGAAGAAGAAAGAGTCGAAGGTCCACCCGAATATTGCGGTCGTGCATGCACACAATCGCGACTTCGCAGGACCTTCACAGTGTTTCGCGATCGCGACTCTGCAGGACCATCTGAATGTCGTGATCATGCATGTGCACGATCGCGACTTCCCTGATTGTCCAAGGGAGGTTATTTTTTGAACATACTTTGATCTTTTTGTTATAACTTCTTCTTTAGACCTCCAAATGACCTGATTTTTTAAGCATTGGATTCATAACACATTCCTCTATATCTCTAGAAAAATGTATAGCTTTGGCATTGATTTAAAATAGATTGATTGAATCAAAGTAAGTGTATCGTTTGGAAGAGCATAAACTAGACATTTTACTGAACATGCTTTAGTATTTAGAGGATATATTGATATGTAGAGCTCCAATTGAGATGATTTTCATTTTTAAATAAAGTAGACACATAGAGCTACAAATCCTATGAAGAGAGTGAATTTTGATTCGGCCCTTAAAACTTTCAATTTCTGAAGTGAAGTTGGGTATAGTGTACTATTTCAGTACAATAGCAGTCCGAAAATATTTGGGCTGTAATTTTCAGATTTTTGAACTAAATTGAATGATTTTGGTGTCATTAAAAACTTAAGACAATGAAGAACAAATGTTCTAAAGAAGCCAAATTGAAATTTCTATTTGAGGATTCCTAAAATCTGTTCAGAAATAGGAGAAATGAGTTCGTTTTGATGTTTGACTTGTGTGGGCAGGCCACCCATGTGGGATGATGGCTAATGAGGGTTCATTGAAACAACCCTACAGGGTAATACGCACGCTCAAGTATTATGATTTTCAGAGCAAGAGTTGGGCTCCAAAAACGGGATCCAACAAAGAGACAAACTGAGATTGGCTAACATTGATGGTAAATTAAGGAAGACAAGACTTAGGTGGTTCAGACAAATTAAGAGAAGACATCGTGATGCCCTATTGAAAGGATGCAAGACGATTATACTTACAGACTGTAAGAGAAGAAAAAAAAGAAAGATCTAAGAAGAATTGAGGGAAGGTGATTAGAAATAATATGACTTTGCTAGAGCTTATCAAGGACTTGACTCTTAATAGGAAACTTTGGAGAAATAAGATACAAATAAGGGTTCTTTCATAAAGAGACCCTTCTCTTTTTCATAGGCTTTTCGAACCTTTTCTTTTAATTCTTGTGTCTTGTTCATTTTGGTTAAGTAGTGTTTTCGTCTCTATTTCAATTATTTGTTTGTTTTATTTATTATTTTTTTTCTTGTCTATTGATTATTATCTATTTTATCTTTTATTTTTATTCTATACCTTTTTACCTTTATGTTATTGAGTTATTATGTTATTATTATATTTATTTCTTTATCTTTTATTTTGGTTTTGTTATTCTTTATTCCCATTCTATTCTATTGTTTTCTTTATACAATTGTTTATTTGTATTTTTTTACTTTTATTTCCTTCATACAACTCTCAAAAATCTTTTTGATTTCTTGTGGGTCTTGGAAACAACCTTTTATTGTTTTCTTTATACAATTGTTTATTTTTATTTTTTTACCTTTATTTCCTTCAAACAACTCTCAAAAATCTTTTTGATTTCTTGTGGGTCTTGGAAACAACTATTTTACTAATTTAAGGATAAAGTTACCTATTACTAGACATTCTCAAACCTCACTTCTCAATTTAATTTCCACTGAAATGTTTTCGTTTCTTGTTTTTAGTTTTTATTTTTTAAATAAAAACAAATTTTATTTGACTATTAATGTCTAATAATTACATATTACATAAATTTAAATATAAATTATTTTTATAAATAAATAAATTATAAATTAAATTAAATTAATCACTAATTATTAAATTAAATTTTATTTATTTTTGAAGGTCAATATTTAATTAATTATAAATTTTAGATTAAATTATTCACAGTTTTTATTAATAATTAATATCAAATAATTAAATAATATCATATTTAATTAATAGTAAATCATATTATAAAAAATAAAAACAACATTTTATTGCTTTCCTAAGATAAGAAAATTAGAAAAAATCAAAATCAAAATCAAAAGCTCAAGCAAACAAATTTGTTTACTAAATTTAAAAATAAAGGCTCCTTTTGCTTACATATTGATACTCCTTTTGAGAAAAAAGACGATGAACCTAACCTGTTTAAAATCTAATGCAAGACTACATTACTCCTTTTTCTCATCCATGGCTTTATCATCAGCCGCTTGGACGCCAACATGCCCATTCTGCAAAAATTTATGTTCGGAGGGCAATCCTTTCCTAGCTTTCTTGCCCCCTTCGATTTTCCACATATCCCAGACTCGGGTCTTTGGTGGGGGAGCAAAATCTGCAACAGGTGCAACTAGTCCTGGCTTTCCATCATCAACAACTGCATCTACCAACCCGTATTCTTTTGCTTCCCATGCATTCATAAAATTGTCTCGATCAGTATCAACTTCAATCTAAGACAGGATAGGGAATCAGAACAAACAAGGGTTATCATCCAAAATGAACAGACCATAATCATGAGATGTTTAATGGAGGAAAATATTGAAATTTATTTGATTGCGAACCTGCTCAATAGGCTTCCCAGTGATTCTTGACAAGATCTTGTTTAGCTTAATTTTGTGGTAGTTCATTTCTCTTATGCGGATGCTCATATCCGTTGACTGAAAAAATACGAAACTTGATAATAAATACACGTAAGAAATTCCTAAAAACACATTAAATTAAATACTCATCCATAAATTAATTCAAATATGTTAGCAAAAATAAAGATTCTAGTCAAAACTCAAAGGTGTGTTTGGATATTTGGTAGTAATTGGTATTCTAGTAAAATCAAAATTGCTAACTGAATGTTGATGTTTTCACTTAAAGCTTTCATCTCAAACATGAACAAAAAAGTCGGAAAAGAAAAATAAAACAACAGCTCAATTCCCAAAAAAAATCAGAAAAGAAACAGAAAACAACAGTTCAATTCCTTGCAATTGCACAAGAAATCAGTATCCCTATTCTAATATGCATATAGTCAAACATATAAGCACCCATATTCAATTCCAACTTCTCCAACAAAATACTCGGGTAAAAACTTTCCGGTAAAAACTCAAAATGTATTTTAGTTTATGGTTATAGTTACAAAAGTCAGAGATAGAAAGATGATCCTCACAAAGCACCTCCGGAATGAGATAAATATCACTTCAAAGACAAATTCGCTGCTGCTCCAACTAAATTGAATGAAATACAGCTAATTTCTTTTCCTTAACATTTCACGTTTAAAGCAGTTTGACTAGAGCGCAATTAGTCAACCAAAAAGTAATTGCTGTATGCAGCATGCAACATTAATTGTTGTAGCAGAATTAACAGCCCTGGTAGCGGTTCATACATATTCTTCATACAAAAATTAGTGGTGCTTCATATTCAAACTCTTGAGATACTGGCATAGAGAGCTAAGATACAGGGTCATGCAAAATTTCAATCTAAGCCATATGTTTTTAGGTGAGTACAATTCCGCTTGATTTACCTGTTATGTCTATGAAACTGAAACTCAGTTATAGATACCACTAGGACGTATAATACAGAATGCACATTGTGAGGAACTCAAACAATTGCCTCAAATGGGTAAGCAAGTACTAAAACTTACTTTGCCTCCAGCTGTTCCAAGTGGCTGATGGATCATCACTCTTCCATTAGGCATGCAGAACCTCTTGCCTTTAGTACCAGAAGCAAGAAGAAATGCTCCCATAGATGCAGCAAGTCCCAGGCAAATAGTTGAAACATCAGCCTTGCACAACTTCATTGCATCATATATTCCCAATCCTTTATTCAACCATAAAGGGGATAAAAAAAAAAAAAAAATAGGAATCAACAAAGTTATCTGGAGGTCTTTAAAGTAATGAATTCTACGCAACAACTGAATAAGATAAACCAACTGTTTTTCTACCTGGTCCTATAGATAGCCAACTAAGGAATATTATCTTGCAGGTTCCACAATCAGAGAATTAGTGTTCATAAGCGTTAATGGACGTTTTTTTAACATAGTATCGGAATACCCTTTAGAGCCACCTGAAGGTTGACAAGATAGGTTCAAGAAGTTTGTCAAAGAACACATACCTCCCAGATGAGGAATTCGAATAGTTATCATTTTGAGTATGCTAAAACAATACTCCATGAAAGCAGGATTTTAGGACTGGAGAAGCAGCATAAACTTACCCAAATTCAAAATGGGTAAAGAAAGGAGAAAATTAGAGGAACATAATTTCATGCAGATCATATCAAATTTATGGACATACCAGCAGTAACGGAGCCACCAGGTGAGTTAATGAACAACTTGATATCCTCTTTTGGGTCTTCAGCATCTAAAAACAAAAGCTGGCTTATTATGAAATCAGCCGTCACATCATCTACCTGTCCACCATGATTTTTCAAACGAGTAAATTTCATTTACATTCTCTCAACCAATTCTACAACCAGAAGACTTATACATAATTGATAAAGTATTTTGACTTTTGACTCAGCCTATCAAGATATGTAGTGCCTAAACAGATGTGTTCAAACTTCAAAAGGACAGATACTTGTGTATGAACTGCAGGGATCATATGGAAGACTTTCCTTTAAAGATGGATATATGCAAGGGCTATGCTTCGAGTCCCTTCCTTTTTGAGTTAGACACTAGTTGAATTTACTAACGCATCATGAATGATATTAAATGGTGCATGCGGAAGACATTGTTTTCATTTAATAAAAGCTGACATGGATCACATGTTGAATTACGGACTGTTGCTGAGTGCAAAATTTTCAGGATAACATGGAAAAAAAGAAGTAAAGATGTATCAGTTTTAGCAACCTTGTGAGTAAAGGCAGTGCAGTTACAATAGATGGCGTGTAGATAATCTACAGTGATCATCTCTTAGATCTTATGATCTCAAGAAAATGCAAGGAAAAAAGTCAAGTGATCTAATTGGCAAGAAGGGAATGGAATTTTAGGTGACTTTACTGTCAAACTTTGAGAAAATCTTTCTTTTTTTTTCCGTTACTTAGTTTACAAGAGTACAAGAGAGTCAATTATATATATATATTGCCCTAACAACTGATAAAGAAACAAAAACAATGAGATTCCATGATCATGAGATTTTCTAGCTAAATTGGAAATCCTAAAAAAGTCAATTTTTCCCACAATAACAATTGTGAGAATCCTCAAGATTGGATCACCAGACATGTTTCAAGGAGTTGAATGATCTCATTAATCATAAAATTTAGATATAAATGAGGCAATTGAAAAAAAAAACATTAAAAAAAAAGAATGAAGAAAAAAAGAATAATGATATCTGAACCAAAATTTTTAACTCCTGCTCTATGTTATCTTAAAAGTTCAAAAATCAAACATCAGGTGGAAAGACATCAATCTAGAATCACTGACATATTTTGCCTAAAACACAACTTAACATAATGAACTAATATGCGCAATTATGCCCTAATACATATCCCACAAAATTGCCATTTGAATATTGGCTTGCTATATGGGAGCAACATTGCAAGGTATAAATGTGAAAAATTGATCCCAACAACTAATCCAGCACACCTTAAATAATTTGGAAAGATTCATCTTTATAATAATCGAGAAGAGTAAATTCCACTAAAAATCCACCCATACTACCACATATTACTGCTTCCAGAAACGAGAAAGACCTGAGAACCAAGGAAGATGATCCTTTGACGAAGGAGCATATTGGTAGTGTCAAGCTCTTCAAATCTTGGAAGCACAGGAGCAGAAGAAGCCAAAGAAGACAGGGCTGTTAAATCCCAGTTGCTGGACAAGGTCTGTCTTCCAATAGCAGGAACACCCAAAGAGCTCGCCTTAACAGACATTAGTTGACTTGTTTTGCGGCTGGTGGCTGGGCCTACCCCTATTTGCGACGGGAGCTGCTGCTTGTGCTTCAACATGACGGTGCAGTTGGAGAAGCATAGAGGACTTGTTGATTGCGAGGCTGTGGAATATGTTAAACCTCGGTCCATTTCTTCTCAGCCTCTTTCTCTGTCTAGCCCTCGTTTAGAAGTGCAAGTAAAAATGATCTTCAGAGGTTTGAAAGATAAGCTATCCTTCAAAATGTATTGATATATAGGTACTACATAGTTTATTTCGTAACAATTGTGGGTTGTCAAGTTGCACAATGCTCTACATTTGATTATGGAACTCTCACATTGAGAGTTTTTGTAATTTCAATTTTATTTTTTCTTTATTGGCTTAATTTAATTTAATTTTTCCAAAAAAAAAAGTTTTCTGACTCATTGGACCAGTATTTTATTCTTAATAAGATGAAAACATTTACGGGGTGTTTGGAAACCTTCGAATTGAATTCATTAACGAATTGGATTCAATTATATTAATGAGATTGAATTGAATTCAATTTACACTGTTTGGAACAAACCTAATAATATTAGAATTGAATTCAATTACATTGTTTGGAACATAGCTAAAATGAATTCAATTATTTCATATGACACATTTACCCTTGTGCTATCGATATTTTAAGAAATAAAAATACCAAATATCAAGAAGCTAAGTGCACAAATAACCATTGCAACATAAAGGGAAAGTAAAACAGAGATAAAAAAAAATCAAAGATTGATTGATCTTCCAAAGGGTAGATAAGTGAACAACAATATAAACATAACTGATGTTTCAACAACCACAATTAAAAGCAAATAGAGCAGCTTTATAGCATCACAAAAAAGGGTAGATCATCAAAAACTAAACAAGTGATGGTGTTGTTGAAGAAAGAGTAAAGCGGGTAAAACTTCAAAGGCTTTTCGGAGTTGTTCAATGTCCTCAAATGGAGCGGGAACATGAGAAGGAAATTTAAGAATGGCCATTCTTTTACTTCACAAGAACTTTTGAAGTGTTCCCTTTTTCTTGAGAAAAATCGAAAATGATGGAATGGATCAACAGGAGTGAGAAAGCGAGTGAGTGAGATAATGCCTGATGATTGACGATGGCGGTGGAAAAGCAAACGAGAAGACAGTGAAAGATATCATTTTCTTACTGCTGTTGCGAAGTTGAGCATGGGTATTATAGGAAGACGAAGGTTTCAACGTTCAAAGAAGAGTAGCAGCCTTGTGGAATTGAAATCACATGGATTGTTGGGTGAATTGAATTTATAAGAAGAGTGGGTTTTAATTCCACGTATGAATTCAATTCATCATTATTTTTCTGTTCCAAACAAGTGAATTGAATTCAATTACAACATTGAATTCAATTCACTTGATTCCAAACAAGCTATTAGCCTCCTCTCAAAATCTGTGGATTTGATATCAAGTGCATCATTATAGTCTCCTCTAGTATATTAATTAATGGAGAACCAACAAACTAATAAAAGGGGCTAGAGGGCTAAGATAAAGGGATCCTCTTTCCTCTTACCTTTTTACTTTCAGCATAGAAATGTTAATTAGATTGATTAAGTATGGAGTCAATAAAGAAAGGGAATTTTAGATTCCATTTTGAATGCAAGGTTATAAGGATCAACAATCTTTAATTTATTGATGATATTATATTATTCTCAAAGACATACCTTAACTTAGTGTTTATCCTAATGAATACACTTAATTCCTTGAGGCTCTCTTAGGTGTTGCTATCAATATTAAAAAAAGTCCAACGTTCCTCTCTTTGGGTGCCTCTACTACCTTAACCTATCTAGGATCAATAACTAGTTTAAAAACTTCCAAGCCTTTTTTTTATTGTACCTTAAAGTTCCAATCTTCACCGAGAGAACCTTCTTCATGGAAAGTAAACCCCTTATTGATAGAATCATCTTAAGGATTGCCAATTGGTGTAACATATGAAGTAAATAACTTGTTAATATAGAAATCACGTAAAGTATATCGAATACACAAGAAGGGGGGTTGAATTGTGTAATCATTTCTAAAATATTAATCTTTTGAGATTTCTTAAATTTCTTTACAAAATTCAAATGATCACAAAAACACTTTACTAAAGTTGATAAGTAATGCAATCGCATGTAATATTATCTACTCGTCTAACAACAAGAAAATTGAAAGAAAAAGGTTAGAGAATAGACTCCGCAATTTTATACTGGTTCACCCCAAACCTTGGGCTACGTTCAGTCCTCAGAGTTTGTCTGAGACTTCACTAAACTCTTCAACTTTATAAGTATTCTTTCTACACTTCTAGAGCCTCTTCAGGTCTCTCTCACAAAATATTCTTTATCTGCTATCTTAGCCTCTCCAGGCTCTAGCTTTTCTTTCTCTCTCTAGGAAAGATATTTTTTTAGCTTCACGTTACAGTAGTATTCGCTCTCTTTCTTTCGTACTTTGAATACATAATTTCTATAAGTATTGTACAATCAAATTTTTTCTCTTGTAAAAGCGTTATTTAGTCTTCGACTAGAACTAGTATTTATAGCCTAAGTCTCCAACTATCTTCTTTGAGAAACTGCTTCTTGAATCTTCTAAAAATCGTTATTAGTTGAGTCCTGTAACTAACTCCAACTAACTGACTGACATTCTAAAATATCTTCCTTTTGTATCATCTAGAATATCTTCCTTTTGTATCATCTAGAATAATACTTCTTCTGTCATCACGTTTCGTCTTATATTACGCTTTGTCTGGTGTTGCGCTTCGTTTGTTATTGTGTATCGTCTGTTATCATGTATTGTTTGTTGTCGTGTATCGTTTATTGTTGACGTATCGTTTGTGATGACATGTATCATCTGTTGTTGACGTATCGTTTGGGATGACTAAGTGTTACTTTCATTTTTCTGCACACTTAACAAACTTGTCAAAACAGTTCATACATTTCTAAGATTATTATTATTTGATTGTGATGAAGTGAAGTCTTCTTGACTTAACAACATAAGCTTGTCTCTAGCAGGTAGAGTAATGTTGGATAATTTTTTGGTTTCTAAAAAGCATAATCAAGATTACATAGCAAATTTTGACAAGGTTCATTAGGTATAAAAATGCCTCTAATGTCTTTAAGGCTAAATTCAAATGGTCAAACCTCTATTTGCCTAAGAAAGAGGGGGCTTATAGATCTTATCTATTAAGAATACTAATCATATATAGTTTATTAAAATAATTGACAAATTTTGACTGATAAATATTCACTTTATGTTAAATGGGTATATTTCATACACATCAAGATGGAACCCTTCTAGTATGTTAAGCGATGGTATAATACATCCTAGATTATGTTGCTCATTCTAAAGTTGAGAAAGAATTATAACTTTTGTTAAACATAAGCTAGGAGATGGGAAAACAACTTCTTTCTAGCATGATATTTAGTCAAGCTTAGGAGCTCTGACTGGATTAAGTACACTGGACGTCTTAAGAGACACTATAGTTGATAATGAAATAATTAAGGAAGCTTTAATTAGATCCTTGACTCACCTTTATTCACTAAATCTAAACTCTCATCTAATTCTGGATCAAGAGGATACAACTCTCTAGAAATTTAATACCTATAGATCTTTCAAAAATTCTTCATACAAAAACTTCCTCAAAACTCATGCTTTAAAGGTCTCATGGTACAATCACATCGAGTTTCCCTAAGCAAGTTCTCGAGCTTCTCTAGTTCTATGGCTAGCCATTAAAGGAAGGATGAGCACCTTAGAGATGATTAAAAGGTGCAAAAATATATAGATATTTGCATCCTTTATCACTAAAAACATGAAATAATTACTCATTTCCTCTTTTGATGCAATATTTTCATTCAAAATTTAGAAAACAATCATAAAATTATGTAACCAGCTTATACATACAAGAGTATGGCAAGGCATCATAGACTAGTGTTGCTTAAATCAAAAGAACAAAAATAGAGATTATATAGTTTTTTAAGATTGTTTTCAGCTACACTATTTACAAAATTTACAATAAGAGGAACAAAAGGATATTTCTTCATACCTTTATTTAGTTCAGGGTTTATTAAACTTAATCATCCAGACCATTAGAGAACATTTTCTATATCATAAAATCAACCTAATATGTAGTCTTATAGTTTTAAGTTCCTCAATTATAAGGACTAATCTTGTTTCATTTAGAGTTAAGCTTCCCATAATCATATAACTTATAAATTAGTATAAGAAGACTTCATCCAGGAGTTAAAGGGATATTTAAATAGTGTTAGTTATTATCTCATGGTTAGTTATAACCTTTCGACGAAAATTTATTAATCCATTGTATTATAACTATATTCATTATTAATATACTTTACTTTCTAAAAAAAGGTTATTAAAATGGGTTAATAATCATTTTGGATAAAAGAAGATAAGTAAAAAACTAAAAATAATATCTTCTAAATTAAGGTATTTTAGAATGTGTGGTTGAGAAGAAGAATTATATACATATATATAATAATAATTTTAACAAAGTAGAGAAGATACAAAAATATAAGAGTAATAATTATAAAATATTAATATTATTATTAATATCAAATATTTGGTGAAATTGAGCATCAATGTGTGCTTGATTGTTTATATATTCACTACTTAATGCTTAGCGATTAATATTATGAAAAGCTTAAGATACTCATTTTGGTTCACATTTGGTTTTTGGTATAAGTTTGAAGAACAAGAGCTAAAATGAGTTAAAAGCAAATTCCTTGATCAATTCTCTTAATTTTCAAACTTATTTGATTTTCTGAAATAAGAAGGAGATGGATTAAAGTGAAGATGGGATAAGAAAATGTAAGAAAATGAAGAATTCAGCATGAGCTACAACATGCATGGCAATGCATAATTTCAAAAGTGACATTTTTTAGAGATGTAATGTTGGATGCAGGGGCATGCATCAAACCGTGCATCTTCATGAAAACCTAGTTTTTCATATAAATAGACATGTAAGTAGCGAAAGAAAGCATGAATCGTTTTTGGAACATGAAAGGTTGCAAAACTATAACTTTTTTGAGATCCATAGAGGGCTAATATTTTTTCCTTCCAGTTCGAAGAGGAAATCGAAGTCAAAGATCACAATTAAGCATCTCTTCATTATATATTGATGAAATCTCTCTCTCTTTAGAGATTGTTTATGTTATTCTTTGCTTATTAGATTGGATATTTGAGTAAGAATGATTTGAATGCTCTTATTATATTGTTTTTATATAAACCCTTCTATGGAATCTTGAATACAACACGTAATACTTGTGTTTTCGATTCATTTATGGTAACTAGTAGTATTGAATCATTAGGAATAACATAACATAGGTTAAATGACATGAGCTTGTGTGGTTATTCCCTATATTAAATTGTTTTCCTAATTTGTAATACAACTGTCCTACTAAATTTGGAGAGTTTATTTCTATATTGTTCGATAGCTAGGTTTAGTTAAAGAATTTATTTTGATTAAACAAAACCTAAGGGAAAGTCAGGGTTAACAAGGTTTATTGTTAACTTATGATTAATAGTTTATAAGAGGTGTGTAAACAACAAGATAATGAAGTATGGTTATTTATGTGTAGGCAGAGATTTAACATAGAATCAAATTCTAAACATATTAATCAATTTTATCAAACTTCAATTTTTTGATTTGATTTGCTTTCTTTAATTCAATTTTACTTTATTTTCTTAATTGCATCCAACCAAACCCCCTTTATTTCTTAAACAATAATTCTTGTCATTATAAAAGCTATACGTACATTCCTTGTGGATACAATCCCTACTCACCACTGCTATAAATTTAGTTGTGCAGAGTTAGGTTTTATTTTTTGGTGCATTCGACATGCATCAAGAATTTTGACGTTGTTGCCAGGAAATGTGATGCTTTAGTTTTTTCTTTTGATTTCAATTGGTGTTTATACACATTTGTTTATAATTAGTTTTTACATTTGTTTCTTGATCTTTCATGTTTGTTAGTGTTTGTATATGGGAGTTACAAGATCTCCTCATTAAGACTTTGTACAATTTGATCCCGAGATTGAAAAGACACTGCGAAGGTTATATAGCGAAACTAGAACAACTCTGTGAATACAACAAGGAATTGAACTTGAGGAAGCCATAGCCTATTCATGAAGTTTAAGAGAGTTGGCTGCTCCAAATTTGACTCAAACGCCTTTATGCATCTCTTTTCCAAATTTTGCTGAAAATGTTGCTTTTGAGCTTAAATCTGGCCTAATAGATCTTTTGCCCAGTTTTCATGGTTTTGCAGGTGAGGATGCTTATAAGCATCTTAAGGAGCTCAATGTGTTTTGTCTAAGTATGAAACCTTTAAGGGCTATAGATAAGTAGATCATGTTAAGGGCTTTCCCATTCTCACTAAAAGATGCAACAAAGGACTGGCTATTTGATTTGCCTGCTGGGAGTGTTAAAATATTGATTGAAATGAAGAGGTTGTTTTTGGAGTAATACTTTCCAAAATTGAAGACAACCAGCATAAGAAAAGAGATATGCAGAATAAAGCAACACAACGAAGAGTTCCTTTACGAGTATTGGAAATGCTTCAAGAAGTTATATATCAGTTGTCCTCACCATAGCATTTCAGAGCAATTCCTCATCCAATACTTATACGAAGGATTGTTATCTATAGAAAGGAGTTTGGTCGATGTAACGTGTGGTTAGGCATTATATGAGAAGACTCCCATAGAGCCAGGATTTTAATTGAGCATATGGCCATTAATACTTAACAATTTGGCATTTGCAACGATGTTCATCGTGTAAATAAGGTAAGTACTCTATCCCTTGAACATCATTTGGATGAGTTAACATCTTTTGGTAGACAAATTGCAGTTGGATAGGCATAAGTAAAGGCGTGCAGAATATGTGTAAATACAAGTCACCTGACTAATATGTACCCAACCTTACAAGAGGGAAGTATAGAATATGTCAATGTGGTGGGAAGAAATTTTCTTAACCAGTGCAACCTTCATTCCTAAAAGTATAATCCAGGTTGGAGAGACCATCCCAATCTGAGATATGGGGGAAACGGGTAGCAGAATTACTTCCCAAATAGGATACAAGTAGTGTAGTAATTCTAACCAAAGCCATAAGTCCCCCTTCTACCTTAGGTACGTTGTTAGAAGATATAGTTAAGTCTTTTGCAACTAACAACTTACAATTCCAACAGGATGTATAATAGTTTCAGCAAGTGACCAAATCTGAATTTCAAGAGATGAATTCTAGCATTTATAATTTGGAGAACTACATGAGCCAAATGGTAGTGGCTATCAATCGTTTAGCCCAAAGAGGAGGAAAACTGCCATCATAACCCGAGTTCATTATGAAGAATGTTAGTGCAATCACCTCGAGGAGTGGTAGGAAGCTTAAGGATCCTGAAAGGATTATACATATGATGGCTAGTGAAGAAGAAATCGAGAAGGAACTTAAAGAAGAAGGGGATATGTCTTCTAGCTCAGAGGTAAATGATGAATTCCTAATTGTTGTAAAGACTAATCCTCCAACTTTTCCTAGCATGTTAACAAAGTCAAAGAAGGAGGATAATGATAAGGAGATTTGGAAGACCTTCTAGAAGGTTGAGGTGAATATCCCACTGTTAGGTTCGATCAAGCAAGTGTTGAGGCATACAAAATTCCTTAAACAATTAGGTACGAACAAGCGAAAGCTGAGAGGTAATGAAATGATTAGGATGAGTGAAACTATTTCTGTAGTCTTTAGGAAGAAAAAACCTCCTAAGTGTAAAGACACAGACATGTTTACTATTCCTTATAGAATTGGTAACACTAAGATTAAATAGTCCATGTTAGATTTAAGAGCATCGATTAATTTTATGCCTTGTTCCATATATACTTCTTTAAATTTAAAGTTGTTAAAAGAAACAAGTGTCATCATACAATTAGTTGATCATACTAATGCTTACCCAGATTGTAACATCCCATCGCTGATGGGAAGGGTAAAATAGTAATTTGGAATGGACTAGGAGTGTGGGAACTTATCTCGACATGATCATGCATAATATGGCTTGTATATATATGTGAATGGAATTTTTGTATATGCACATGACTGTCTATGCATTCATGACAATTCCCGGCATATGTGTCTATAAATGTGTTTATTGTCAAAAATGTGATATTTGTGCTTAAAAAATTAATTGGAGTGATTTTTTTGTGTGTTTTACATTTTTGTTGAATTTTAGGAATTTTTAGAATTTTTCGGGAAAAATTTCCGGACTAGAAAATTTGCCAAGGGGCGGACTCATCGGATTTTCGAATCTGGAAATTACTGTCCAATGGCATTGGTTACTGAGGAAAATGATTTTGGGATTGTAATTAGAGCCATTGGAATTGAATGACCTAGAAATTACATTCTATTAGGGTTCTTTTATTAAAAGTTATTAATTGATTTTTGTTTCTTCTCATTAAGTGGCAAGTGTCATGACACTCTTAAACTCATTTAATGTCTTTATACCTTGATCATTCACGACATCTTCCAAAACAATTTGAAAAAGTGAAAGTTGCCTTTGTTTTTCCTCATCCGAAACCTCCTCCTATTTGCTTCTTCGTTGGTTTTCTTCAATTATTCTAGCTTAATTGCTACTCTTCTCCTTCACCTTAAGTGCTTCCTTTCATGTGTTCAAGCTTAAACCTTCTACCTCCTTTACTATGGTGATTGTCGTGGAAGTGAAGTGAAGTAGAGGATTGGTGTATTAGTTGAAGAACTAAAGAGTTAAAAGCTTGATAGGTAAGAAGTATGTTTTGTATTCTTAATTGGTAGTTAGATGCATTTATTGTGATGTCTTATGCATTAATTGTATGAACATGTGTTTGGTGGATATGGGTAGGTTGTGTTCTTGATTAATTTAAGAATGATTAAAGATGAATGAGATAGCATGTATAGTAGGTAAATGAAGTGTGTTGGATTGGCTTTTATGATGTTAGATGAGAGGACAGTAAAGAAAGACAATTGTGTATGTGCTGCCATTTTATGGCTAAGTAGTCAAGTAAAGGTCTTGATAAAATTTTGGCTGATTACTTGACTAATTGGGATGCTTATTGGTTTAGAAATGGTATGGGATATGTAAAATGAGAGTGAGATTGCTAATCTGGAAATTTGTTTTGTACATGTTTTAATGTTTTAGTCATAACTTTTTGTACAATTAAGCAATTGAGATGGGGTTTGGCTTAAATTAAACTTAAGAAGTTTGGCTAATAGTCTTATGAAGGAACTGCTATCCAATTGTGGCTTGAAGGGGTTTAACTTTTGCCTTGAAAGTGAGTTATATGTCCAACATGAACAGTAACCGAGAAATGTGATCTGGAACTTTGATGAATTTTTCTAAAGTGATTTAGGTTGAATTTGTGAAATTCGTCTTAATGAAAGTTGAATATTTTCTTGTTAGCTTTCTATCGCCACTAAGTATGACATTTTTCAATTTTTAGGTTGAGAGTTATGACTTCTTGAGTTTCAGCTGTTAATGTACATTGTGTTGGAACTTAGTCCTAAATGTAGGTTTTGTGAGTACTGTACTGTGAAGCCAATTTTGGATTGTTATGGTTTCAATTAGCTTAAATGGTCTCATGGAAAATTGTAGAGGAATGTTTCAGCTTTAGAATGAGGTATAATATGCTAATTTTGGATGTAGGGATTGTAAGTTATGAATTTGTAAAGTATGGCTAAGGTTTAGGTTAGATGTTGACTTAACACCCTTAAACAGGGCAGCCACAATAATGGGAGCATTTGATCTAGTTAGAGATGGAAATTGCTTCTAAATCCTTCATGAGAATTGTAGTATGTTTTCTGATCTTTTCATTGCTATAAGGTATGGAGTTTTTGGACAAGGATATAAGAAATTATGATTTGTGGAAGGTTGTGTTACTGTTGAGGATGACTGATTGAGCACAAAATTATATTGTTAATTGGCCTCATTTT
>JANZLX010000009.1:8141095-8154674 GCA_025531955.1 Erythroxylum orinocense | reverse complement strand
GATTAGGTTAAGTAGCAACAGCTAATTAAAATTGAAGTTTGTATGTAGGTTTTAATTAGTTGGATCAAGACATAGTTTAATTTTATGCATGCTAGCTTTGTTGAAAATTAACTTAGGTTCAGCAGACTTAATTTTGATCTTAATGCTCTTGTTATTGTGTTGTTCAAGCAAGTTTTGGATTAATGCAGTAACAAGAAGTTGTTGCATGTCATGCTTATTTTGAATGCATCTATCTTTAATTGATGAACCCTAACTTTCCAATCTGAGATATAATTCATTTTCAATGATTAAAAACAACCTAAGGATTTAGTGAAAATCTTTGCAGTTGGTCTTTAATTAATCTGAACTTTTTACTCAAATTTTCTTACCAATTTCTCTCTTGAAAACTTTCGACTTTGTTTTAATTTTCTAAACTTAAATCACGTCTTATTCATTCTTTTCTTGTTTACTTTTAACGCAAGCAAATAAATCCCCCAATCTGGTTCTATATCTTGCATTCAACTTCTATTTCCCCCTTTAACATTCACGCATACTTTGCTTGAAAGTAAAAAACATTTCCTTGTGTTTTGATCTCTATGGGACGATACCCTTACTTCACTATACTACAAATCAACTTAAGTAGGGGATTAAATTTGTAGGCTAACGACAACCTATCATGTATAATTTTGAAAGTGGCATGTTTTTGGAGATTTAAGATTGTGCATCAAATCGTACATCTTCATAGAAAACCTAGTGTTTCATATAAATAGACATGTGACAGGCCAAAGAAGGCATGAATCATTTTTGGAACATGAAAGGCAGCAGAACACTGACTTCTTTGAGATCTATAGAGGGTTAATCCTTCTTTGTTCTGGTTCGAAGGGCAAATTGAAGTTGAAGATCATAATTAAGCATCTCTTCATTGTGTATTGTTACTCGATCTCTCTTTAGAGATTGTTTATGTTATTGATTGCTTATTGATTTGGGTATTTGTGTAAGAATGATTTGATTCCTTTCATTGGATTGTTTTTGTATAAACATTTTGCCACAATCTTGAATACAATACGTAATAGTTATGTTTTCAACTCATTTGTGGTAAACTAATGGTATTGAACCATTAGGAATAACATAAATTAGGTTAAATAATCCGAGCTTGTGTGGTTGTTGCCTCGATTAATTTGTTTTCCTAGTTTATAATGTGACTGTCCAACTAAATCTTAAGATCTTATTCTAAGTCATTTGATAGCTAGGTTTAGTTAAAAAGGTTATTTTGATTAAACAAGACCCAATGGAAAAATAGGGTTAACAGAGCTTATTGTTAACCTATGATTAATAATTTCTAAGAGAGGTTTGAACACAATAAGACAACGAAGTATGTTTATTTGTGTGTAGGCTAAAATTGAACCGAGAATTGGATTTTAAACTCATTCGTCAAATTTATCAATCTTTAATTGTTTTATTTGATTTTCTTTATTTAATTCAATTTTACTTTCTTTTCTTAATTGCATTCCCCCCCCCCCCTGTATTTCGTAAACATCAATTCTTTTCATTACAAAAACTACACATACATTTCTTCTGGATACAATCCCTACTCATCACTATTATAAATTTAGTTGTACAGAGTTATATTTTATTTTCTAGTGCATTTGACACACATCAAGCATTATGATAATAAATTTAAACATAGCACATAATAATGATAAAAGATATATATCTCTCATGTAAATTAAGAAATCTTATAAAAAATCTATAATATTTGGGATTTTGCATGAGCTAAAAGACATGCAAGGCCATAGACACGGCTATGTATCCCTAATTTGCTTCAAATCTTCCTTGTTCTTCGATTATCTAATTCCCAACACTCGCAAACACATTAAACACTTCATGAAACATAAACTTAAGATCTAATTATTGTTCTAAACCAAACAAACACTTAGAATACATATAAACATTAATAATAACATAATTTTAGGCCTATACATATGATAATCATGTAATAAACACTCAAAAGCACACTTAAACATCTATCAAAATATAGTATAATCTACACCTATCACTCCTCCTAGGTGTCATTAGGGACTAATACTATTATTCTAGATAATAAATTTTGGGGTTGCTTACTTGATTATTATTAGGATTGTGAGTCCATTTATAAGGTCATTGAGGATTGTTGGCTTATATAAGAAGTGATCTTTAGAGTATAAATATGATGTTATTTATAAAGCTCATAAAACAGTTATGAATCATTTTAATGGATAGGAAAAATTGTACAAGACTTACACAAGCATTCTTAATTGGTAATTAAATAAGCATATTAATCAAAAGATCCACTTAACAACTTTTTTTTTAAAAATCCTTGTTGCATACATAATGGAGATGTATATAAAGATATTGACATTATAGGTATTTTTTATATTATTGAATGCAAATATATTTTCTCTAATGAAGAGTAACCAAAGGCGATAAACTAATTAAATTGTATCGTCAAGGTTTAAAGAGCATTGATGTATCATCTATAAAGAGAGAACTTTTTATGAAAAAAATGTAACCTAATAAGTATTCATACTTTTTAATTCCATCATTTACTTATTAATAACAAAATTTTTATTTTTGTAACTAATAATTTAAAATACAAATGAGTCGTAAAAAGTATTTGGTAAAAGTTCTCCAACATCAATAAAACTTGCCATTTGATTATTCAATCAGACAACTATTGCATCAGGTTGTTAACATAATTGAATCGTTTGTTTTTAATAAATTCATATGATGAAATGAAATTACTTGAAACATAAAAAACGCAATGATTTTGTTTATGTTATTAATAATAAGAAGATGAAAAATATTTTTTATTAATTGAATTTCATTTTTAAAGAAAATACTTTTTAGCATTAATTTATGATTTCTTTATTATGTGTTTAGATCGCTCAATAAAAAGAAAACATATAATCTAATTAATATTGGTTATATTCATATTGATTTTTTGGTCATAAAATAAGAATCATTACTTTGATCTTGATTATAGTAAACTTGAAAAGGTGTAATTTATTAAAAAATGTACTTTTCTTGACAAATAAATTAAGAATATCTATTAATAGTCATCAGATATCTTACTTAAACAAATTTAAAAATTAAAATGTGTCATAATAAAAATAATTTCATATGCCACTAATTTTTAATTTATTTAATTATAATAATTTCTCTGTTAGATTCAATTTTAATTTCAATTATTAAATTTATTAGTAATAAATTATATATATTAATAAATATTAGCATATTAAATATATTTTTATTTTTAAAATTTATGTGTGAATTTTTGAACGATGTCATATGAGTAGACCTCTGAAGGGATAAATTTAAACCACGTGTGTGACAGACAGACGTGCGGGCTTCAAGAGGATAAGGTTAGTGTTTGGAAGTTGGAACTGGAAATGTTGCTGACACTGCTTCATCCGTGTAGTCAGGAGATGAGACACCATATATTTGTTGACATTCAAGAAATATGTACTAAGAGCTCACAACTTCTGCGAAAATGGCAGCCAGTGCAACTCTCCCTTCTTCACTCATTACCCAAATTTCAATTCTACCCAAATCATCATCATCATCATCCTTGTCTCCCTTAACTCGCTATGTCTGTAAATCAAAGAAGAGGATCCATCTATTCAAAGTCCATGCAAACTTGGGTGAGCTTATTGTATATGCTTTTTGTCTTTCTCCATGATGGTTAAATATGGCTATTCCAAGTTCAGTGTTTGTTTATTCGTAATGACTATGAGATGATTGTTTGCTGAAAGAAGACGGTTTTTGGTGGTTTTAGGGGGAGGGAATGGAGAAGTCAAGCCCAAGGGAAAAAGGAAATTTATAACCAAAGAAGAAGAACCAGAACAGTAAGCCTATGGGTTATATTAGTTCTCGACTCTGTCTATTAACGTAATTTATGCAATTTCCCCTACCTTGCATTTGATTCAATTAGAATTGAGCATCCTAATTTAATTTAACTGGTCTAAATCAATTCAATTACAATCCAGGTGAAAATTATACTTTGGAATGGTTAATTTGTTCCTCCAAATTTAAGATTGTAAGTGCAATCTCTGTAAATATCATCAAAACTAGAATTGGAATTACTGTAAGTAATCTGATTCCTGTTCCATGACCCTAGTACAAGCACCAGAACATTTGGTTCCATCATTATTTGCTGCAAATCAGTGAATAACATAGAGGATGCTGCTATAATCCAGGTATTGGCAAACAGCTGGAGAAAGGGAAGGAGAGAATCCCATGAAGACACCCCTTCCTTACATCATTATTTTTGGCATGTCAACACCTTTTGTAATCTTAGCCATTGCTTTTGCCAATGGATGGATTAAGGTTCCTGTCCGATGATAGGGCTGCAGCACATTATTACATGTTTAGTATGTTACAATCCAAACTTATCCCATCCTTATATTTTACACCTATTTCTTAATTTGAACTTTATGGTTTCGAACAATGCTGCAATTCAGTGAAAATATTGCCAAAAGCCTTCAATTCTGCGTTCTGACAAACACCGGCAGCTTCTCTTGTGATTGAGCTATCTTTATCTCTCAAAGCAACCAGTGGTAGATGAATATAATTTTGATATGGTAGGAACATATAGGATACGAATATAAGACATTTATTGGATTGAATGATTTAGATATACCTATATCCATGATTGTTGTTTCGTAAGATATTGATTTTCTCTCTTCTTCTTTATTTAATGTGTTTCTTCCATAATTTAGAATCACCTTTCATAAGTTTCTAAAACTTATTTATACTTTAACCAACTATATATCATGTTGGTTCTTATTGAAAGAGAGAGGGAAAAGGTCTTTGACCTATTTGAGATCCCTTTATTTAATACCCAATAACCATCATCTTGGGTACTTTTTATGGGACTCAAACTATAAGTCACATGGGTCATTAAATATTCTAACAATCTCCCACTTGACCCATGTTACGACTTGGTGATTTAACAATAAAACTTTAAATGCACACAATACATGGAATCGATCAAGTCATCCTTAATTGAATTAAGATGATTGGATCATAGCGGTCACAAGTTATACAATATGATTGCTTCCATGTATCACAGAATCAACTTAACTCATAAAACTTTAAGTAGGTAATTATGTAATTATTATTTCACAAATAATAATTAATGTATACAACATAATATGGATAACCAGTAAGTGAGCAAAAATATATGGCTGTAATTAAATTCACAAGTATCATAATAATTCGAGCAAGATAATTATATGTGTGTGTGTGTGTGTGTGTGTGTGTGTGTGTGTGTCAGAACACTATGTTAATAAAGACTTATCTACAAGGTCTATCTGTTCAACATGATCAATAAATGTTTTGGGTGGTAAGCCTTTAGTTAACGGATCTGCTATCATAAGATCGGTACTAATATGCTCAATTGACACTTTATGTTTTTGCACATCTTCTTTCACAGACGAATACTTCAAATCTATGTATTTTACACCTTTTGAATATTTGTCATTCTTCGAGAAGAAAACGACTACAGAATTATCACAATAAATTCTTAACGGTCTAGTAATATTGTCGACAAGATCAAGATCTAAGATAAAGTTCTGCAACCACAATCCATGAATTGTGGCCTCAAAGCACGCCATAAATTCAGCCTCCATAGTAAAAGTAGCCATGACGGACTGCTTTCCACTTTTTCACGAAACTGCTCCTCCAGCTAATAGGAACATATAACCGAATATAGATTTCTGTGAGTCTACACAATCGGCATAGTCTGAATCCGAGTAACTTATCACTTCGAGATGGGTTGATTTTCTATATGTGAGCATATAGTCCTTGGTACCTTGTAAGTATCTAAGGACTTTCTTTGCAACTTTCCAATGGTCCATTTCAGAATTGCTTTGATATTGGCCTAACATTCTAATGGCAAAACTGATATCTGGCCTAGTGCATATTTGAGCATACATTAAGCTCTCAACTACTGACGCATAAGGAATATGCTCTATGTCTTTACATTCTAAATCGTTTCATGGACATTGCATTAGACTAAATTTGTCCCCTTTCTGAATTGGAATTATCCATGCGAAGCATTTTTCCATTTGAAATTTTTCTAATACTTTCTTGATATAACCTTTCTAAGACAATCTTAACAATCCTTGTGATCTATTCCGGAACATTTCTATTCCTATCATATAGGATGTCTCACCCATATTTTTCATTTTGAAATTATTAGAAAGAAAATTCTTTATATCATGTAACAAAAACATATTATTAGTAGCATGAAGGATATCATCAACATATAGGACTAATATAATGAAATTGCTCTCACTAACCTTCCTATAGATAAGCCGACCAACAGTGTTCTCTACAAAACCGTAAGACATAATGATATCATTAAACTTAAGATACCATTGTCTGGAAGCTTGTTTTAGTCCATATATTGACTTCTTTAATTTATACATTAACTTGTTCTTTCCTGTGGTTTTAAACCTTCTGGTTGATTCATATATACTTCTTCTTCCAAGTCACCATTTAAAAAGGCGGTCTTTATGTCCATTTAGTGGAGCTCTAAATTATAATAAGCCACTAGGGCCATAACAATTCTTAAAGAGTTCTTATTTGAAACTGGAGATAAGGTCTCTTTATAGTCAATACCATCCTTTTGAGTGTAACCTTTGGCAACAAGTATGACTTTATACCTTTCAATGTTATCTTGTGAGTTACGTTTGGTCTTAAAGACCCATTTACAACCCACTTACTTTGCACCTTCCGGTAACTTAACTAATTCCAAACATTGTTGTCATCCATTGATTTCAACTCTTCTTTCATAGCATTAAACCATTATTCAAAATTGTTACATTTCATGGCTTGTTTGAATGAGCCTGGAACTTTATCAATGCTCAAGTCACATTCACGTTCAAGTGAGTAAATTTCATAGTCACTTGAAATAGCTGGTCGTCTTTACCTTACAAACCTACGTAATGCTACATCTTGTGACATTACTTGATTATTTGTAACTTGATCACCATTAGCTAATTCTTCATTAATATGTTCAACTTGTGGAATTGGAATATTAATTTGTTGTTCTAGTATATTGTGTATCTGTGATACAACAAAAGAAATAACAACCAGTGGGATTACGTCTGATGCGGTAGTGTCTACTCGACTTAGAGTAGTTTCTACCCGATTCTTGTGAATATCTACTTTTTGTGATTCTACACTCCCACCGATTTGATCATTTTTCAATGAACCAAATGTTACCAGACTCAACTATTCTCATACTATAGTTAGGATAATAAATTCTGTACCCCTTTGATTTTTCAAGATAGCCAATGAAAAAACAACTAATAGTTCTTGCATCAAGCTTCTTTTTATGTAGATTATACAGCCTTACTTCTGCCAGACAAGCCTAAATGTGAAAGTGTTGTAACTAGGTTTCCTTTCTGTCTATAGTTCATAAGGTGTCTTAGGAATTGCTTTACTAGGAATCCTATTATGTAGATACGCAACAATCTTTAATGCATGCATCCACAATGATAACAGTACAGAACTATAACTTGACATACTCCTAATCATATCTATAAGAGTACAATTTCGCCTTTCAGCTACACCTTTTTGTTGTGAAGTAGTAGGCATTGTGTATTGCGCACATATGCCTCGACTTGCAAAAGACTTTGCAATTGGACCTGGACAATGTCCACTTTCATCAAATTTTTCATAATATTTACTACCTCTATCAGACTACACTATCTTAACTTTTCTATCTAATTGTCTTTCTATCTCATTAATGAACACCTATAGGATATCCACAGACTAAGACTTCTCTTGCAGTAAATAAATATAACCATATCATGAGAAGTCATCAATAAGGGTAATGAAATATTTTTTGCCGCCCCAAAAAGGAACGTTGAAAAGACCACATACATAAGTGTGTATTAATTCCAATAATGCGCTACTTCTTGTGGCTGGATGCTTTGATATATGTTTAGTTTGTTTGCCTTTAATGCAATCCACACATATATCCCAGTTAACAAAATTCAATGGAGGCAAGATTTCATTTTTAAGTAACCTTTGTACTCTTTCTTTGGATATATGACCTAATCTTTTATGCCACAAAAAAGCAAAACATTCATTTTGTGCACTACGTTTACTTCCTATAATATGGTCAACATGAAACAAAGATGCAGCAAAATCAACATCAAGATTGAAACGATATAAACAATCAATTAAGGTACTAGAACCATAATAATACTTATGTTTATATAATGAAAAAAATACCATTTCCAATCTTAAATTGAAATCCTACATCATCCAAATTTGCAATAGAAACTAAATTCCTAGTACATTCAGAAACATAAAGATACTTTTCTAGATATAGGTAATACTTAGTGTCTAACATCAATCTATACGCCTTAATGCCCTCTATCCGTGCCTTCATTCTGTTCCTCATATACAAGAACTTTTCAGTTCCGTTTATAGTCAAGATTGAAAGAAATCCTTGTTTAACATGTGACACATGAGTAGTTGCACCAGAATTTAACCACTAGGTATTCTTAGGCACTTTAATAAGATTTTATTCAAAACATACTAAAACATAGTATTTACCTTTCTTTTCGAACCAAGTCTTTCTTTTAGGAAAACCTTTTTTTTAAGTTACCAGGCTTCTTGCAGAAGTGACAACTCCTATCTTTATTGATTCGACCTTTATTAACTTTGCCGAGAGCTTTGTCCTTATCTTTGCCTTTCTTTCTTAGTTTGGTTTTGCTGGTACTAGCTCCTTAATGAAATGTGAGATGAACAGAGTGTTCCTTTATTTTATTCAATCTCCCTTCCTCCTGAATTAACATGGCTTTAATTTCTTGAAAGTTCTATTTTTTCTTAATAGTGTTATAATTTACCTGGAACTGGCCAAATTCTAGAGTAAGGGAGTTGATAATGAACTGTACCAAAAACGACTCACTTACGTCCATACCCATAGATTTTAGCTTTACAGCTAGGTTTGACATATGAGTTACATGATCGTGAATGGGTTGTGACCAGTTAAACTTCTTGATCGTTAGCTCGCTCATTAAAGTCCCTACTATGAACTTGTCAGCTATATCAAATTAGGAGTATTCCTTAAGTTTTAACATGAACTTCTTTGCATTATCCGTCTTGGGCATTGATGGCTTCACAACTTCTGCGATTGTCATTCACATCAAATTCAAACTTGATTATAAGACTTGTCAGTTTCATAACTAGTCTCAGTTATGGTTGTGAGCCTTGTGTCTGAAACTATGGCCAAGTCCAAATCCATTACACCCAGTTGAAACTGGATTTGTTTGAACCAGTCAACATAATTTAGACCATTGAACTTGATTACGCCATTTCCTAAGGCGAACAAATTAGTAGATATTGCAAACACAACATATAACTCACATATTAATGCTTTGAATAAACCTAAATAGACTCAAACTAATTAATACACTTTGATTATGCATTTAAATTCTCCTTTAAGTAAAATTTAAATGCATAGTCATAACCTAGTCTGATGAATATATATAGTTCACTATATCGGTAGAAAGCAAAATGGTGCCAAAATGATACACGGTAGAAAACAAATCATGCAATACTGTAGTTCTGATACCATTTGTAAGACATTTATTGGATCGAATGATTTTGACATACCTCTATCTATGATTGTTTTTTGGTAAGATGTTGATTTGCTCTCTTCTTCTTTCTTTAATGTGTTTCTTCAATGGTTCAGAATCACCTTTCATAAGTTTCTAAAACTTATTTATACTTTAACCAACCTTCATGTTGGTTCATATTGAAAGAGAGAGGGAAAGGGTTTTTAAGCTATTTGAGATCTTTTTATTTAATACTTAATAACCATTATTTTGGGTGTTTTTCATGGGACTCAAACTATAAGTCACATAGGTCTTTAAATATTCTAACAATGAAATAATTCTGGACTTTAAACATCTCAAGATTTCAGACTAAGGAAGTTGTTGGCATTGCTAAGATGATGAATCCTGTCGTAGCTTGGAGATGCCTAAGTAACAACAAACCCTACCAGAAGTGGATATCCAGAGCAAGACCATGTTTTTACAGCCCGAAAACAAGTCTCATCAACAATCTCAATATGTCTTCAATTTCAATATCATGTTTGAAATATATTAAGAACATAAGCTTGCAGAGATCATAAACGTAATGTACAAAATGAATAGCAATTGAACAACGCTGTGGAATCGGTCAAAGAATTCAACTCTTTTCTATCCTTGTGCTAATTCTTTAATATTCTCCACTTTAAATATTCCATTAGCTTGATCTTGACATTGTCATAGCAAATCATTTAACAAACATGTATCTAGCTAGATTACTAGATATTTCTGTTACCTTTTCACTCCCGCTTGGGCTTGTACAGTACTACTGTCACATACTTCTGGAGAAACCTGCAAGTTGACGCAAGAGCAACATCTGAATGATCGGAGCTCGAACTACTTCTGTTTGAGTCGCCTGTTTTGTGAAGATATAGATGATTAAGCGTTTCATGACGAGGCGTTGCTGGCGATTCGTGGGGCATTGTTAACTGAAGTTGAGGAGATATTAACTGAAGTTGTGGAGGCATGTCAGGAGGAGGTTTACTAAAATCATCATCCGTTAAGGGTTCATTGTTGTAGCTTGATAATGGGGAAGGAGGCTGAAACTCAGCCAGGCTATCTTGAAGTTCTGGAACATGTTCCTGTACAGTACAGCATATTTGGTAATTAACAAATCGATTAAACAAATGTAATGAGTACATATGGGAATCGACGACAATTACAATATAGCTGGACACAATCAAGCTAGAATTCAAAGTTATTATTCTAGCTTTCAGCTTTCAACTGAACGTACGTAATGAAATCAGTATATCTAGTAGCATAAAACGAGATGAAGACAGTACCTGCACATCCAAAATGTTGTAAGCTGTCCCCGAATTGTCACATTCCCATGGCAATTCCGGATCATATATCAGGTGTTCATCCACAATGAAGCCATAATGGTAAACTCCCGAAGGGAGCATCTTGATGAGAACCAAATCTTTACCTGAGCTCTGCAATTGTTCCCTGATTGGAAGAATTTTAAGTCTTACATGTTTTAGGTGGCGAATAAGAAGAAGTGCTATCTCTCAGAACGAAAAGGAATAGGTGAAAAATGTATTGTATAACCTTCTTTCCCAGTTGTCCCATGATCCAGTGACAGCAACTTCACTGCCCCCATAGCTCCATGTAATCAATACAGGTATTGGTCTCTCGCCAAAGAAATCCATGATATCGGTTGTGGAATGTGAGAAAGCGTAGTCGTGCACTTGCATCAGTTCACTTGGTCCCGTAGAAGAAACCATGGTGACCTGGAAATGGTAATACAGATCAGTCACGTGTAATCGTACAAAGCGGAAACTTTAAAATTTGTACTTGTCCCTGCCAAATTCGGTCGAGAACACAGAACCCTTTTGTTTATAAGCACCTCTATTTCTCATATTAATTAACAAATATCTTCTACAGATTGCAAGCATCGATCTGAATGCCAAAGAAGGACTGTCATCTCACATGCAGAGTTCAGTGAGCTACACTGATAACCAGGCAATATTCATAGGAATTGGGGAAAAGATTTAGGACGTTATACTAGAAAGACCCTTTTAAATATCAGACCAAAATAAATACGTACAAAAATAGATTTAGCCCCACAATTTTGGATGTACAAGTTTTCTGTTAACCAAAAAAAATCACCTTGAATGGTGGAACCTGTCTAAAACACAAACATAAGAAAAGCAAGAGTGAAGAACATTCATTGAAGAATGGCACTTCAAACTTCCATCAGCTCCCTGAATCCCAAATCCGAACACGTACCAGCAAGCGCTTGCGCGCGCGGGCACACACACATAAGAGTTTAAGAACTTGTTTTTCTCGACTTGCTTAGCTACTTTCATTTCACGAGGGAAAAAAAGTAAATCTGTTCCAAAAAAAAAAGGGGAAAGAATTATGGAACCTGCGGACTAAAGATGAGACGAGGGTTTTGGTATAATCTTTGGTTAAGTCGAGGGGAGGCAAGCGTAGACTCTGCCTCTGCATATGATCCCTGTGTATATCCAACATTCTCATCACAACCATGCCCTATTAACCCCATATACTCCTGTTCATAACCCTCTTCATCTTTCATTTCAGAGGTCCCATCACCATCACTCTTCCCACTAGCATTGCCCATAAATGATGCTGATAAAATAGAAGTCAAAGCGTAAGCAAAACCCGCCAAAGATGTTCACTTCATCTTATGAAAGCCCATCACATATTCTTCTTGCTTTTGAGAAGGAAATAAAGAAGAAAAACATCCAGCCACTAGACCAAAATTATTAAAGCACACCCCCCTTATCTCTCCCTCTTGCCCTCCCTCTCTCACACACACAGAATGATTCCAAAGGCCAAGGTGGGTGAGTAAAAGAGTGCACCAATCCTACATACAAATAAAAAGCAATAGAAAGTTGTGGGATTTGGGGGGCTTTACTTACCCATCAGTGTAAATAAATTGAACAAGCAAAAGAAAGCCAGCAGCAAACACTCAACTCAATAGAAAGAGGCAACATTAAAACTGTTTCTTGTTCTCTTTCTGATGGAAGGATAGATGGACTGATTAATATTAGATGTTCCTTTTTTCAATGAAAAGTACAGTTTGTCCTCTCTTTCTCTCTCTATAAGCTCTTCTTGTTGATTCGCTCTTCCCTGTCTGTAAAGTGATATTTATTCTCCAATGAGTTTGGAAGATCCTGTAGTTGGACTGGACTCATGATGGTTAGTTTAAAGAGAATGTTGTTGCTGCCTCCACACATGCAGCTCAGTGCTTATCCGGTGGAAAGCTGCCACGCGGACCTGCTGATTTACCCATTTTCTTTTTTAAACCTTTCTTATCCTTTTGTTTTGGCCCTCAGATTTTCTATCCCTTTTTTTTTTTTTATAAATCTTGTTCCATTTGATCTCAACTATTTATTTTTATAGGTTTAATGTAAATAAATGGTTGAGATAAAATAGGTCAAATTTGGTACACAAAAAATAAGATAAAGGATCATGTCATTTTGTTTTGTGGCTCGAAGTGGAGTATAATTTTGTCTTTGAATTCAACATTAATAGTAGAGTATAATTTTATTTGCATTATGATAATTACAAGTTTTATCAATTAATTTACGGCCTGTTTGGTTCAAGAAATGGAATAGATGAGGAATAGAATAGCTATTCTTAAGAATAGAAAAGATGAGGAATAGAACAAAATGAGTATTATTTCGTTTGGTTTAGGAAATGGAATAAAGAAAGAATTTCTATTCCAATGTTTGGTTTGAAAATATAAACTTGAAATAAGAAAAGAATAAGTAACAAAAATATCAAATCTTTATTATTATTATTATTATTATTATTATTATTATTATTATCATTACTATTACTATTATTATTATTATTATTATTATTATTAAATATTGTTATAAATTTTCTACTTATTATTAAATATATCAATTTTTTATTCTTAACTATATTATTAAACTTATTATTATTATTAATTTTTATTTTATTCTTCTTCTTCTTCT
>JANZLX010000009.1:8123876-8136102 GCA_025531955.1 Erythroxylum orinocense | reverse complement strand
TATGAAAATTCAATATGTAGGACTAAATTAAGCACGAAAATCATGAATTAGGAGTCAACGAATGCATAATTACTTAAAAAAGTAGGGCAAATTCATAGTATAAATCTGGTTCAATCATGACGTTAACATCTTTTATATATTCCCTTAGGTTTGAATTAAAGCTCCTTTAGTTAGTGTTTCCTTTAACTTCGGAATTATAAAGGGTTATGTTTAAATCTTCTATAATGATCTAAAGACAATTTTAAGGAGCTTGAAATATTTTAAACTTATCCTACTCTTTATAAAACAATATTATCACTGTATATAAAGATATATAGACTTTAGCATTCTCAACTGGTTAGTTGGCAGAAAGATCTGTAACTTAGTCTGACATTCCAATGGTACATAAATGAATTTTATTAGAGTTAAATGTAATCTTTTCCATAATAATGATGGTGATGAAGTGTAATTATTTGATAGTGATTGGCAATGAAGATGAATTTCTAGCACTTCTCATCTCATAGCTTTGTTTCGAGCAAGCTAATGAGTAAAAGCATAAGTTACTTCTTAAGATAGTTAATTCACCTTATATTATAAAAAGGATAGGCATCGAGTTAAACAAGGCTCTTTAACCCCTTTGTCTTGTTCCTTTTCTTATCATTTCTTTTAGTTAAATATTTAAGATCCTTTAAGCTAGAAAGAGTAGAATAACTTTCTAATTTCATCCCCTACTTACTCTCAGTTTTTTACACCTGAACTATTAGAGATTTGAAGAGCATTCAATCACATAAGCTCTATGTAGTCTCCCTTTTTAAAGAGCCTCCCTGTTAGTTTCTATGCCTTGCTTTGACCAATAATTGTAAGCCCTTAATGATAAGTCACACAGAACCCCCTATCTTCAACGAAGTATCATTTGCACTAAATATGAGTAGTGTTATAATATATAAGAGATCTTTACCTAGTTTTACCATTACAAATATTTAGGCATACCTTATTATTTTAAAGGAAGATGTTTTATTCAGCTATGCAAATTGTTAAGCCAAAGAAACTGGCCAAATGACTTAATCTGTTGGTTGTCCAAAATTTAAAAGGAATTGCATATATGCTAATTTAAAATGGCACTTTTTTTTGCTCTATAAATCAAATTTCAACTAGGTTTTCATATTTGCAAATAGATGTGCCTCCATTTGATTTTTCATAATCCCTCCTGTAGTAATCTTTGAGTTGCTCCTTTAGTATAAAAATTAAATAAGAATAGATTACTACTGTCAACAAGGCTTTTTTCAACCCCAAAGCTTTCTATTTATACACTGAACAATTAGGAAGAAAAGGAAATGCTAGCCTTTTTCCTATAAGGAAGCCCACCACTATTATGTCCGATTTTTTTGTATCTCTCTTTTTGGACTTCTAAAGGAGGATATATAATGGAATCTCTTTTAATTGAGGAGGAGGTAATAGCTAAGCTTAGGGGAGGCAAGCTTCCTAACTATTTGCTTCTAGCTAAATGTGGTATTATCACCTTGCCTTTAGTTGAGGTTATTGAATTGGAGATGGAGATTTAATATGTAGGGCTTTATTCTTAGATGCGTACTTATTTAAGAGAGGTTTCAAGGGGGGTCAAAGTGAGTATGGGGATAAAGATTCATGCCTTGAGGATTTGAGGACAAGATTCAAGACGTGCATTCTAGCTTTTAAATTTATAAGCCCTCAAATACCACAAGCGCATAGGTCACGATTATAGTATAAGAGATGTGGATTCTATGAGGAGGGGGAATATTCTAATCCTAAAACTCTAAGGCTAAAAGGATATTAAACTAAAAAATAAAAAATGCAATGGAAAGGAAATATGACAGTTGAATTCAACCAATTAAATGAAAAGTTAAACAAGAAGGAATTAACAATTGAACAACAAGCACACACAATGGAAATCAATCAAAGAATTTACCAAGTTATGAGAAAGGGGATTATACCTAGCATGAATGCCAACCTAGCAGATTATGTATTAATAGGTGTCAGTTCTAAATGATCCTAGGTTTGATTACTCTCTCCTGAGTTATTACCATTAACCCTAATTGGGTTATGAAATTTGTAATTTCTCAATTAACAAATTATCCAAAACCCTAATTAAATTTCAAGCACTCTAATAAACTATCGAAATATCATATGAGATGTCTCCTTGCATAATTACCACTATGATTTGTAACGGTTTCTATTAAATATCCTACCTCATATTAATCTGATTTAATCATTTTTCGTTCAGTTCAACCTCTCAGTTTGTTACCGAATTATGTAAGAATGCAATCAAATCATGACATTCATCCAATAAACATAATCAACTAAATTATCATTAAATTAAAATAAAATCTCAAAGAAGGGATAGAACATCATCAACATTTTACCATCTATCATCATACAATCCATCCCAACTTGGTACATGAATAAAATTGAAATGAAAAGGAAATAGAAACTTAGAATGGATGATCTGGGAAGGCAGCATCATCGGGAAACCTCCAGATCTAAGAAGCACATTGAGACCACTTCTTCTTCCACTTTCTTCCACTTCCTCCCCCTTTTCTCTCCCTTTTTCTCCCTTAGGGTTTCCAAAAGTGGCTACAGGAAAAGGTCCTTTCTTTCTTATTTTGTTTTTCTTTAAATAGTCTTTTATGTTTTAGGTAACCCTATGGCTTTTCCAAGGTTTGAAATATCCCAAAAATCTCTCGAAATATGAAGTTCGTACGTATTTGTACATTTGCCCAATGCAAGCCACGATCGTGGCTCACATCTAAGCCTTTTGTCACAATCGTGGCATGCAAGCCACGATCGTAGGCCATTCCTGGAGCATATGTCACGATCATGGCCTTTAGCCTGAATGTCTCTCGAAACTCCTTCATTCTTCGATATTGACCCTGAAACACTAGAAAACACATCAAGGTACCTCAAAAACGTAATATTGAAGCTCAAAAGCTTGTACTAACACTTAAAACACAAATAATTAAAAAACACACACAATTCTAACCTCAACACATACTAAATGATCAAATTAACAACTAAATAAATATCAAACTATGCTCTAAAACGTGATGCAATTTACACTTATCACATCCCCACACTTAAACATTTTCTTTTCCTTAAGCAAACAAAATAACAAACAACACAAAATCACAAAGCACACAAAGCAATAATGAGATCGTGGCTTCAATTTCATGAAACAAATTTAACTCTAAACATAATCATTCAAGTTGATCCAAATCATTAAAATGCAAAATCTGCATCTAGGAGGCCTAGATTAAATATACATATTAATCAAAACTTAAAAGTCAAGTTTATTCACCCCTTTCCATTGTACACACACATTAATAATTATTTTGTCAATCAAACTTTGTAACTAATCCTAAGTATGCTTTGATGAAAAGTTAAGCTACTTTCAAGTTCGGTAGGTTTTATTAGAAAACATTTTTAACACTGTTTATGGACATAGGCCTAGTCTTTTTACACGGAGGCAAACATTGGTACGAATGTCGATTCGGTGACTCAACTAAGTCATTGTTTTAGTAAGTTTCTTGGCTGGAATGCGATCATAGCTTTTTGATGTGAAGGCACACATTTGTGATGTGTGTTAATCTGCTTACTTAGCTACGTCATGTTCTCAACTGGCTACTAGCTCTATTCATAACTTGAAGGCTAGCAGAACAGTTATTTGTCTAAAATTTATATATATTTTAAATTAATACCTACCTTATTGTGTTGGATACTCGTTTTCATGAAAAAAAATACTATCAAAGCTACTTAGCCAAAAGACCTAAAATTATGAATGAATGTGACAATTTATAAGGTGATAAACTAACACTAAATCCTAATTAACATACATATTTTAGCCAAAGAACCCAGATCACTAATTTTGTGAGCTATTGACTCTTCACACCCTAACAAATTATGTTCACAATTAACTTAATTTCATTCCATCTAATCCATCGATACATTTACACAATTTATAATATGCAACCTAAACACACTAACATAACAATATGCAAAATTCACATTCAAAACAAAACATACAACCCTTCCCACACTTAAACAACACGTTATCCTCAATGTGAGAAGGAGACAATCAAACAGACATGGAAGGAGTAACATAAAATAAAATAAAACGAAAACAAAAGTTAAAAGAAGAGGGTTAGAAATAAAACTTTACGGGGATGGAGGTGATGATGTTGAGGGACTGAGAACAAATTCACTCGATGCTTGAGATTGTTGTTTTATTTTGGAATTGTTTAAATAGAGTGAGAGAATGAGTGATCCAAAATCAATTCAAATTATTAAATTTTTATTTAAAATTCAAAACAACTCTAGCTAAACACAACAATTTCAATCAAACTACCGAACGTGCTAATTTATCATCATTAGCTTGACCTTACTTCCTTGGAGGAATCTTTAGTTCAAATAGAAGGAAATCACTTCTTTGTCCTTAGCAATCACTCCTCCGAGATATAGTTTGTAGCGATGCCTGTTGACCTTAAAGGTTTCCTTGTTAGCATTTTCTAATATGAGGGCTTCATGATTGAAAACTTGAATGGCCATAAAAAGTCTACTCTATTGTGATTTTAGCTTTCCTAGGAACAACCTCAACCTTAAATTATATAGCAGTACTACATCTCCTACCTTACATTCCTTTTGCTTAAGATGAGAATTGTGCCATTTCTTCACCTTTTCCATGTAGAGTTTGGCATTTTTGTATGCATTCTAATGAAACTCTTCAAGTTCATCCAGTTGTAGAAGTCATTTTTCCCCTGCTTGCTTCCAATCAAAATTTAATGCTTTTATCGTCTAGTACGCCTGATGTTCTAGCTCGATTAGTAAATGATAAGCTTTCTATGTACAAGCCTATAGAGATTTGTTACGATATCTTTCTTGAAAGCAGTCCTATAAGCCCATAAGGCATCTTCTAGCTTTATTGCCCAATCCTTCCTCGAGTTGTTCACCATCTTTTTCAAAATTCATTTCAGCTCCCGATTGACAACTTCCACTTGGCCACTAGTTTGCAAATAATGAGGTACAGCAACGCGATGGAGCACTTTATATCTTTTCAAGAATGCATCAAAAGATTTGTTGTAGAAATATGTACCTCCATCACTTATTATCATTCATGGCACTCCAAACTGATTGAATAATCGTTTGATAAACTGTTGCACAACCTTTCCATCATTGGTTAGAGATGCCACTACTTTAGGCCAACATGAGATATATTCCACCCCCACTAAAATGTACATGCTCTCCATTGAGGACGGGAAAGGACCCATAAAGTCTATGCCTCATGCATCGAAGAATTTCGCTTTTAAAATATTGGATAAAGGCATCGCGTCTCTTTTAGAGATGTTACCTATTCTTTTCTATGAAAATTTTAGCATCCTTAAACAGTTGTGGCTAATAAAATCCACTATTTAATATCTAAGTTGCCATTTTGTTAGCTCCATAATGACCAGAATATTGACCTTCATGACATTGCTTTAAGATATCCAACATTTCTTCCTGCAAAACACATGTTTTATATAAAATTGGCTCATCCCATAGATATCAGTTACACTTATATAGAAATCTCTTTCTTTGTAGATAACATAAATCAGAAGGAAGCTTATCACTGGCAACATAATTTGTGATATCAGTAAACCATGGTGTAGCCAGATTTTCAAATAACATCACGGTTTCATCAGGGAAATTCTCCTTAATATCTTTGCTTGGCATGCATTCTCTTCTTTCCAATCTTGATAAGTTGTCTGCGACCACTTTTTTGCTCCCTTTTTATCTCTCACTTCAATATCAAATCCCCATAAGAGTAGCACCCATCAAATGAGCCATTTTTTTGTATCCTTTTTGTGAAAAAGATATTTTAACGCTACGTGATTGAAAAATACGATTACCCTTATCCTAGGAGGTATGATCGAAATTTATCACATGCGTACAATACTGCGAGTAATTCCTTCTCTGTGGTGGTGTAATTAAGATGAGATCTTACAAGGGTCTTACTGATATAGTAAACCGCATGCAACCTTTTATCTTTCCTTTATCCCAATACACAACCTATAGCTTGGTCACTTACATTGCATATAACCTCTAATGGAAGTGTCCAATTCGGTGCTGGTAGAATTGGTGTTGACGTTAATGTTTCCTTTAGTTTGTTAAAGGCAGACATACACTTGTTATCAACCAACAAAGGCACATCCTTGACTAATAGGTTTTTCAAAGGTCTTGCAATTTGTGATAAGTCTTTGATAAATTGATAATAAAATCCTGCATCAACTAAGAATCCTCGCACACCTTTATTGTTGCTTATGGTGGTAGTTTCTTTATAACTTCTATTTTTACTTTGTCTACTTCAAAGATTTGGTGTGAGATTTTACACTCTAGCACTATCCCCTCTTGCACCATAAAATGGAATTTCTCCCAATTCATCACTAAATGTGACTCTTCACATCTTTGAAGCACTTTGTCCATATTGATTAGACACATTTCAAAAGAGTCTCCAAAAAACTGAAAAGTCATCCATGAACACCTCCTATATATCTTTGATCATATCGGCAAAGATAGACATCATACATATTTGAAGTGTAGTCGGGGCTTTGCATAGTCCGAAAGGCATCCGTTTGTAGCGAAGGTACCATAAGGTAGGTGAATGTGGTTTGCTCTTGATTACCAAGATAGATAAAGATCTTATTGTACCTCAAATATTTATTTAAGAAGCAATAAAACAAATGCCCAGCCACCCTTTGTATCATCTAGTCTATGAACGTGAGAGGAAAACGATCTTTTTTAGTAACTAAGTTGAGTTTGTGATAATTTAAGCACACTTTCCATCCTCTAATTGTTCTTGTAGAAATTACTTATTCACTTTCACTTTCTATTACCATCATTCCACCCTTTAAGGTACACATTGTACTGGACTGACCCATTCACTATCGGAGATGGGATAAATTATCCCTGCATCTAAGAGTTTAATTATTTCCTTCTTGATCACCTCGTTCATGTTAGAGTTAAACCTTTGTTAACGCTCCCTCACCATTCTACATCTTTCCTTGAGGTTTATTCAGTTCATGCAAACAATTGGGCTTATACCTCAAATATAAAAAATATGCCATCTAATGGCCTTCATTCGCTTTCTAACAATTGCTACCATCTTACTTTCTTGTTTCTTGTTCAATTGAATGGAGATGATTACCGGTAACATTTGACCTTCACCTAGAAAGGTATATTTGAGACGTGTAGGTAAAGATTTAAGCTCTAATGTAGGTGGTTTTTCTGCAGATGGTAGTATGGGAGCTTTGGTCCAGACTAATTTATCTTGATACGTTTGAACATCCGAGTCCTCCATCTCATCATCTTATTTTAGAATCAAGTTTCTCATATCCATTATTTGTCTCTGCTTTGACTAACTGTACTTCTACGATGTAACTCTCTACTTGTTATTGTAAAATTTGATCCATAATTTTAACCTTCATATAGGCGCTGCTTACTGTTGGATTCTTTAAAGCCTTATTGATATTGAATTCGATCTGATCTTCGCCTATTTGAAGTGCCAATTTCCCTTCATGAACGTCAATTATAACTTTCCTTGTATTCACAAACAGTCAACCAAAGATCAATGGACAGTTCTTATCTTCTTCAAAATTGAGAACCACAAAATCTACATGAATAATGAACTTGTCCAATTGCATCAAAACGTCTTCCACTATTCCAAACAATTTTTTGATAGATTCATCAGCTAGTTGAATTAGCATCAATGTTGGCTTGACCTCACCTAGCTCCAACTTCTTGAATATTGATAAAGGCATAAGATTAATACTTGCTCCTAAGTCACACAAGAACTTTACGAATTCAAATTCACCAGCTACACAAGGTATTGTGAAACTTCCTGGATCCTTCATTTTAGATGGCGTCTGGTTGGTGACTATAGAATTGTAGGTGTCAGTTATAGCTACGGTATGGTTATCTTCCCAAGTACGCTTTTTTGATAATATACCCTTCAAAATGAGAGATTTATCTATAACATCTTTAATTTCTCAACGAATTTTGCAAATTGCACATCTAGCTTCTTATTTTGTAATTGTTGACGAAAGGGAATCATGATTTGATATGGTGGACGGGTGACATGAGGAGGGTATTCACTCATATTCATTTTTTCTCCTTTTCTTTATCTTTCTCAACAGGAGAAAAGGGATCCTCTATTATCTTTGTGGGTGGTTCAAGTTCCTTCCCACTTCGAAGTGTAATAGCCTTTGGTTACTGCCTCGATTTTGTTCTCGAAGTGCTAGTAAGAATTCTCATATTTTGTGTAGAGAAAGCATTTCACAACTGGTTTACCTAGACCTTTAGATTGTGGATAGAAGAGGCATGATTCTTTGTTTCTTGATTGAGTTTGCCTTCCATACTCTTTTGTGCTTCGTTTAGGGTTTCAAGCTTATCTAGGATTTTGTCCAATTTGGATTCCATCGAACAAGGTTTGGCTTACTGGAAACCTGGTGGTCCTTGAGATCTGAACTATCCTCTACCGTTGCTTGACCAAAAGAAGTTTGGTTGATTCTTCCACCCAATATTGTATGTTTTGGAGTAGGGATTGTTTTCCTCTCCTCAACTGTATTATTTTCTCCTCCTCAACTGTATTGGGTTCCCATGTAGTTTACTTGCTCTGATCCATTATCCTTTATCAAGAAGTAATCAATTGTATCATGATCCATCTTCCCACAAAGTTCACATTTTAGTTAAATAGCTTTTATTGTATTTAAGGATGAAGCCTTCATGTAGTTTAGTTGTCGAGTTAAATTATCAATTTTAGCCTTCATTTCTGTCATTTGATCGACAGCTACAACTCCTTTTTGCTCACTGAGATTTGCAAGTTGTCTACTTTGCTCATTCATCGATAAACAACTATTACTCTCCATTTTTTCTAACAGCTCTTCTGCTTCATCTATCGTCTTCCTGATAAGTGATTCTTCTGAAGCACATCAATTGTGCATCTTTTATGTGGAGTTACTCTGTTATAGAATGTTTGCAAAAGAAATTTTTTAGCAATGTTATGGTGTGGACATTTTCTTTGTAAGTCTTTGTATCGTTCCCACCCTTCATAAATCAATTCCACATCACCCCACTAAAATTTTGTGATCTCTTTGATAATCTTCATAGTCTTGGTAAGGGAAAGTACTTGTCTAAGAAGGCACGAACTAATTGGTTACAAGTGGTTACATTAATTGGGTTAAGGGATTGGTACCAAGCTTTTTCTCTATCCCTTAAGGTAAAAATAAAGAGTCTCATTCTTACAGCATCCTCTAAAATCTGATAATAACAAAAGGTATCATAGATTTCAAGGAAATTGACAATATATATGTTCAGGTCTTCATTTGTTAACCATAAAATTGCACATTTTGTTGAAGTATATTTATAAGGGCTTGTTTGATTTCAAAGGTAGCTACTTGCACGGGTGGCCTAGCTACACCTTGATTGCTGCATTGAAGCCTAGTCTCATGAATTCTATAAAGGTTCTTAGTCGATGTCTTTAGTTTGTTCCTTGATCCAACTCTTGCTAAAATTCCTTAACCATTGTTGCTTTTATGAGTTCTTCTTCTTCTTCATGTTAAGCTCTTCTAATTGAATGTTCTGAACAAGTGATGTCTAGCTCTACAGTTTCAAGTATGCTACTCGAACTTCTTGTAATTCTTGTGTTCATGCAAGAGCACGGACACACACCAAAAATGTGAAGAATAGAAAAACTTAAAACTAACTAAAATGCCTTAGACTAAGAGAACTAAACTATTTTTCACCCTCCTCGACAATGGCGCCAAAAACTTGATCATATTGTTTGAGTTTTAAAGGTTATAAGCCCTCAAATAGCGCAAGCATATAGGTCGCAATTGTAGTATAAGAGGTGTCGATCCCACGAGGAGGGAGACTATTGTAAACCTAAAAACATAAGGCTAAAAGGATTTGAAACTAAAAATAAACAATTCAATGGAAAGGAAATACGACAATTGAATTCAAACAATTAAATCAAAAGTTAAATACGAAGGAATTAACAATTGAGCAATAAGCATGCACAGTGGAATTCAACCAAATAATTTACCAAGTTATAAGAAAGAGGATTTTACCTATCATTAATGTCAACCTAGCTGATTATGTATTAATAGGTGTTGTATCTAGACGATCCTGGGGCTGATTAATCTCTCTCGAGTTATAACCATTAACGCTAATTGGATTATGAAATTTGTAATTTCACAATTCACAAATTACCCAAAGCCCTAATTAGGTCTTAAACAATCTAATAAACTATCGAAATATTACACGGGGTCTCTCTCTACACAATTACCAATATGATTTGTCACGGTTTCTATTAAATTACCTAACTATCGATTTAATCATCTTTCATTCAGTTCACCCTCTCAATTTGTTACCGAATTATGCAACAATGTAATCAAATCACGATATTCATCCAATAAACACAATCATGAGACACCTTGTCACAATTGTGAGTTAATGCTTACGGCTGTGACAAGTTGATGTCTTGGCCGTGAGTCCTCCACTCCTTGTTCCTTTGTGTTTTCTTATCTTCTTCTTGCTCTAATGTTCTTCTTCTTTGTATTTTCAACATATGTCTCATCTTTCTTGGCATTTACTTGTCTTCTTTCACTTTTAATCTTGTTCTTCTAGCTCTATGAAGACAAAGGATTGTGAATCTTTGAAAAATGACTCAAATATAGTGCTTTCAACTCAATTTAGCTCATTCACTTCCAAATTATGCCCAAAACCATATATAGTCGAAGTAAGTATCTTAAGTATTTTCTTATCATATCAAGAAAGAACTAGGGATGCAGTTAGGGTTGACACAAAGAAACAAGTGCTAGGGGATTTATAGTCATCCAACACCTTCAACCATGCACAACTTATGCAAGTTTAGATAGAAGCAAGAGCTTCTCTTGTCCACTTTATATATAAAAATTAGTCTTCTATCTTCGTTAATAGTGCTTGATTCTTATAGGTAATTTAGCTTTGATTACTCCAATAATAAAATTAAGCATATAAGAAACCTTGAAAATGCTAGCATTCCTTTCAAGCTATATATGATGACTTACATCAACATAGACATATAAAACTTACTTTTCAATTTACTCGATTACAACAAATTCTTTAAGGCTAGCCAATCATAACAGCAATTTTGGAGTTAAGATTAAATAACTTGACTTTAACTTATTATAAATTTCAATCAAAATAAATCACATATATAAATAACTTAAATTTATAATAAATATCAATTACATCATTCTAAATTTTAAAAAATAGCCCCTTTTTTGGGAAAAGATGAATTTAATTAAGCCATAAATGATATTACAAGAGTAAAATGCACATTATCAATTAGAGAGGATTGCAACTAACAATGCTAAAAAGAATTAGTTCTAAACATTCCAACTTGACAAAAGATACTATATTTCTTGAAAGCTATGCGTGTGAATGCTAATTTGAAATACAATGAACTGCATAAGATGATTATAGAATTGTTCTTTGGAGAGGCCTTTTTTTTTAAAATTATGATTGTTTCTCTCATCCCAAGTGGCTATAATCATATAAAATAAGAAGATGCAGAATCATCACTTGATAGTTCTGTTTAGATGTCTAATTGTTAAGCACCAGTTCTTAATGTTGTTAAAATCATTTGGCACATCAGTGAATTAAATTTTTCCATAATTCAGTAATAAAATTATATATAAATAATAAATGATTTATGCTTTCCTTAAACCATTTGAAAAATACACACCAGTTATTTATGTTCAGAAACTTAACAAGTTTATCTATAATAACAGCATATTCTTTATGGCAAGGGACAGAGTGGTGGAAGCTCATGGATGAAGATTACTAAACCACACCAAATTTTTACAAGGTATAGTAACCAAATTGCAAAAGATAACCTTTTTCCATGACTTATTGGTGAAAATGACATTAGGTGTGTGTTTTCAAATAATCCTGTCATTAACTGAGCAAATAGTGGCATGAATAATCTTAGATTTCGTTGAGCTAGGAACAGGAGCTTGTTGGATAATCTCTTTATTAATCAGAGCCTCTACTACTTGTTGAAGTTATGTAAATATAATGCCCTGGAAAGCAAGTGTATTTACATGTAACTTTATCTTCTTCAATTACAATTTTGTAATGAAAATATTTATTATTAATAAAACAAAAGAGTTTGGTTTTATCTGTATGAGCATTATATATC
>JANZLX010000009.1:8109294-8123776 GCA_025531955.1 Erythroxylum orinocense | reverse complement strand
AAACTAATTGGGCCTTTAATGAGATTAGGGTTTCTCTATAAATAGAGAAACTTATGTCTTATTAGGTTAAGTGAAAAGTGTAAGACACCATTGACACAAAACCCTAGCCGCCATACGAAAGAAAGATCGTGCGGCGTTCAGAAAGTATTTCGGGACGTGCTAGCACACTACAGCCGCAGCCCGGATCGTGTATGCTCGTGTGGATACCGGTAGAGGGCATTCGCGATTTGCAGTGTCTTGGAATCCGAAAAGAAGCAACTTATTGACGCAAATAAGGTATTTTCGTTAATCCTTCGTGTTTTCAATTATACGTGATGTTCTTGTATGGTCTTTTCCGCAGTGTATTTTGAATACTCAGACCATACGCGATCCAACATGCTCATCGCGATTAAACCTAAAGCTGGGTGCGGTAACACCTTTCTTTGTCGCGAGCGCGGCCAAAGCTATCCTTCATAATACATCCTCTACGATGTCACCAACTTGTAATGGTCATATCTCTCAACTCCAATATCCAAAAATCATATACTTTATACCATTGGAAAGCTAAGAAGATAATATACAACTTTCAAGAAGAAAACTTTATCTAATTCTACCTGGATTAATCCAGTTTTTCCCTTGAATTTAGAACATACATTTTTACCCCTATTAAAGACTATGATTATCTCCTTAATCATATTGTACTTATTTTGGGGAAATTGGCATAACTTTCACTAGAGGTGTCAGATTAAGGTCATTCTAGGGCGGTTTTGAAGAGATCTTCTAGATCTACAACTTTTGTGAAGAACCCGAAGAGAGATTTTGTGAGACAAAACTCCCTTCAAAGCATCTTCAATGGTTCTTACATCCATCCTAACATCACTTTCACTCATAGTCTTCCCAAAGTCACCTCTTCTACTGCAATATCACTTCTTAACCATTCAACTACCAGATTGATTTCATTAAACTCAATTGACTCATCACATTCAACTACATCTCATTATTCATAATTCCATTCTTTCTTTTCCATAACATCTCACTTATGTATATATAACAACAATTTATGTTCACAAATTATCATCTCAAGTTGATAACTTCTTCAAATATACCTAATTCCAACTCAACATCATCCATACATAATTCATATTTTATTAACAAAAAAGATAAAGAGTTTTACAAAGCTTTAATGGCATTTTAAGCCACATTACATCATCGGTATCAAAATCCAAGTTACAAAAGATACAAATCCTAAGAATTCTCGAAATGCGTCTAAAGCCTTGCTTTACAACAATTAGTCTAAAGTACAAAACATGCAGAATTTACAGTGATGCCTTGACTCGCTGACTCAGTCTCTAACTCATCAACTGAAGATGAGAAGGAATAGGGGTAAGCTTAAAAGCTCATGGTAATAAGTTTATAACGGAGAATAAGCGAAATCATTGAAAACATTCACTTGTGATAAAAATTTCTTATTGAATTCATAAAACACATAGTTTTCAAATTCTCGTCATGTAATCCAATTCACAAACAACACAAATTATGCATTCATCAACTTGTTCACAAATCATAAACACATAAGCACATCGGAATGGTTTGGGTAGGTCCATAAACAGAACGAACTAACACATTCCCATATAATGGTCCTGTGTAACCATGAACAGAGCGAACTATTGCAATCTCACATAGTAGTTTTGCGTAGTCGTAAACATGGGGGAGTCCACGAAGGAGCTCTATGCCACTAGCGGGTAGGCGGGAGAAGCCTTTAGTCGAAGTGGACTTGACATGCAGAATGGACTTACCACAAACCCACATAATCATGTATTTCACATCTCGTAAACTTGTTGTTCAAAATGACACATTTTCGAAACTTGAATTCATAAACTTGATATCCTTTCAAAATCATTTCCATTTTTCATTTCATCGATCAATCACACAATTCATATACAAAACATGTAGCACTTCCTCAAGCCATCCAAAGAGCAATAAATGCACATTTAAAAAGTAGTTGAAATTATTTATTTCCGTTACTTAAAAAAACATTAATGACTTATTAACTCAATTATAAAAATGTAACCCACCTTGAAATCCTTGCTTAAAGATGCATCTTCTCTTGCTCCTCTTGCCTCTCTTGATTTCCTTCAACATTGGCAAAAATCTCAAATCAATAGAAATTCCAATTTGAGAACCCACAAAGTACATTCACTAAAATTGATCCCATAATACCTAAACCCATGCATTTTCTAAGCTTCATAAACTAAAATCCTTCCAAAAATTCAAAAGATTAAGGAAGACCTTAACTTGAATCTTTACTAAATCATGAGTTTCTTAGCTTAAAAGAAAGCGTTTATTTTCCTCTACCTTTTTCTCTTCTTGAACAACTCCAAATTCTCTCTCAAAAGCTAAGAAATGATGAAACCCTATCTCAACTCTCGTCTTATCTCTCAAACCACCGAAACTCTCTTCTCCTCTCTTATATTTTCGTTTTTCTCTTTTCTCTCGCTCAATTCACAATTTTCCTTCTCTTAAATGCAAGACCACATTTTTTTTGTACCAGTTCTACCCTTAATGAGCACAAAATGTCCATTTTGACCTTCCTTATAAGCTTATAATCTTTCATCCTTAAGCGTTTTGCCAAAAATATCATTGAACATTCTTATAACCTTAACACTTTAATTCCATTAACCCATGCAAAAAATCCTATTAACTTTGACATAATTAAATAACTCCAAAATTTTAATCTATCAAAACCTCAAAAATTATTTAAATCATACTTAATAATAATAATAATAAATTCAGGGGACAGAGCCTGTGTGATATGACAAAGAGATACAATATGATACATAGTCTAAAAAGCAAGCATGTTAGACTTTATGTCCTCTTCATACGAATGATAGTGGAGATATAATATGATACTTCTAGACCGTGTCCTAGAGTGTGTTTAGTACAAAAATTGAATATGCCACTTGTTTAATGAGCTTGAAAGCATTGGTCTATAGCTTAAATTTTCAATTTCTTTCATTATTAGATTTCACTAGGTTTTTAAATAGATAGTCTTCTATTGTTGGGTTCGTGTATTGTATCACGGGGCTTGGATCTCCCGGAGCACGTGACCACAACCTTGCCAGGTATTGTCCTCTTTAGTCAAAGGTGAGGCCACAACTCGAACCCAAGATCTCAAGGTTTTGTTGCCTTGAGGTCTTGGGTTCGAGTCGTGACCTCACCCTTGACCAAAGAGGACAATACCTGGCAAGGTTGTGGTCGCGTGCTCCGGGCGATCCAAGCCCTGTGATACAAAACACGGACCCAACATCTATTTTCTTCTCTCTTTCTTTATATATGGACATACATGGCTAAGCTGCTAACCTTGATTGACTGAAATTTATAACATAAAATGAATTCAACTGTGAGATCTAATTTATTTTTATTATTTAATTTTTATTTTACATGTTCAATATTCTTATGTGTTTATCTTTTAAGATTATGCAATTTAATTGTTAGAAGGTTTACTACTTTATTGTTTGTTACAATATATCATTAGATTACATATTAAATTTGAAATTATTTAATCCTTGAGATTTATAAAGTGAATGGGATTTTATGAATTATTATGTTAGAATTTTTAGATTCTAAAAGAAACAATTGACTGAATTGAATACAACGAAACGTTCTAATATATATTGCTCTTTTTGGTTGATCTTTCTAATTTTTAAGGTTGTTGCTAAATTAAATCTTTAAATGTGTGAATAAGGATGTTTACTAATGAAGGTTAATTAAATTGTGCTCATCTCTAATTAACTTGATTAACAAGAGAACAAAAATAATTTTAATGGTGAATACTCAAACTATAAATAAATTTTTAATTGTATGAATGATCAGTATATAATTCCAAGGTGGACATAGACTTGACCAAGGTTTGTTTTCAGTTACAGTCTATCTAGTTAAACTTTAATTTATAGTTAGATTTGTATATTATCCTCACCAAAATCAATTCCTCTTTTTATTTATATTCAATAAGGGTAAGAAAAGCCTAAGTACTTTCTGTGAGATCGACTTTTACTAGTACTAGTATTTATTCAGGTTTTGCTTCATCATCGGCATCTGTATCAAGCAACTCATCATTGGCAGCTCCTCTATTGTCACAACTTTTAGCCACTGTCATCTTTAAAGCTACCACCAACTATTTTAGTGTCGTCTCATGCTACAACAAGATGAAGGAGGAGCAACAGAACCAGGAGCATAAAAGTCAACATTTTCTCCTCTGATGTTGCATCTCTTAGGAGCACACATCCTAGATCCATCATCTATTTCATTCAAGCCTTACATAGTCACAAATCCTTAGTGCGAGAAGCAAAGCCTGAATAAGAGATCTATAAACACCGTGAAAATATATGATAGAACTAATGCATAGGTTTCTAAAGACCCAAATTACTTAAGCAGCAATTGAATTTTCATAAAAATGTGACTCCAATAACATATTAAGAATTCCATAACACGTTAGGATAATGAATCATGTATTGATCACTTAGGGACCGTTTGGTTTCACTTTTATTTTTCTGTTGTTATTTTTAGTTTCTGTTTTTTTCCTAAAAAAACGAAAATCTGTTTGGTTGAGATTTGCAATATAAAAACTGAAAACAAAAACCTGTTTGGTTGAGATTTTTAATAAAAAACTGAAAATAAAAATATTTTTGATTTATTATTGTTATCATTAATATTAATATTATTATTATTATTATTATTATTAATGTTATTTATTTATTTATTTATTATTATTATTATTAATTTTTAATAAATTATTCTTATTATTATTATTAATTTTTAATAAGTTATTAATATGATTATTAATTTTTATTAATATTATTGTTATATTATTATTATTATTAAGTTATTCTTATTATTATTATTATTAATTTTATTTATTATTATTATTATTATTAAGTTACTCTTATTATTATTAATTTTATTAATTATCATTATTATTTAATTTTTAATTTTTAATAAGTTATTTTTTATTATTAATTCTTAAAAAATTATTATTATTATTATTATTAATTTATTATTATTATTATTATTAAGTTATTCTTATTGTTATTAATTAATTAATTTATTATTATTAATTTTTTAATTTTTAATAAGTTATTATTAGTAATAATAATTTAGTATTATTATTATTATTATTAGTAGTAGTATTAGTATTTGTATTATTATTATTAATAATAATAAGTTTTAATAATTTATTATTATTATTATTTAATAATATTATTATTTATTAATTATAACAAAACTTCACTATATTAATAAGACTTCCCTATAACAGGACTTACAAATAGAATAATAAAAGCACTTTTGTAACAATTGAACCACATGATATAGAGATAAAGGCTAATAGGCTTTTGAAGAGTAGGCTCTGCAGATGTGATGCTACATTAATTGTGAAGATAAGTGTTGTACTGCTGCGTGCTCTATGTTTCATGTGAAGACTAGGCTTTGAAAAGTAGACCCTGCCACATTAAATGATGTGCTGCAACATTTATAAGACAAGTGCTTTGTGTGCTCTACTCTATACTAAAGGTGCGAGAATGAGACTCGCCAGTGCCACTCTCTCTTCTAAGCTAAGCCCACTCTCTCTTCTAAGCTAAGCTAAGCTTAACCCACAAAAATGGCTCCCACGACAACACTCTCCAACACGACTCTGAGCTCCTCCTTGGCACCCAGACACGACGAGTTGGAAGGCGATTTCGAACGTGGGACGGGCGCTTTTCGAGTTGAGAAGTGGGCGCGGAGGGCGGATTAAGGCCATGGCGACATACAACGTGAAGCTTATTACTCCAGAAGGAGAGAAAGTGATAGCAGTCTCAGACGATGTGTACAGTCTTGACCACGCAGAGGAGGAAGGTGTTGGGTACTGACTTATTTTGCTTATCCCACTTCTGGTGTTGCTTGAAACTTTCTGGCAGTATTTTTGTGTTCTGGTTTCTGTATTTGCCCCTTCTGCCTCCATTGTTAAACCGTTTCTCAAAGATGAAGGAGCAAGCACAGACTAGTGAAGGCAGAGCAAGGCTTAAAAAAAACAAACGGTAGTGAAATCGGTACGAGTGGTTTTACGAGAAAAAAATCCTGTTTTAAAATCTTACAAAAACGTCTTTTTTACGTTTTTATGAACTTGTTGCGGTTTTTTTATTTTTAGAAACAAGAAACGACAACAATACTTGACCAAACGTGTTTCAATGAGATGTTTTCTTTTTTTTTAAAAACCACAACGAAAAACGGAAAAAAGAATCAGAAACAAACAGGGCCTTACTTCACAACCACATTCATCAGTTCATACTTTCCTGCAGATATGATTTCCCATAAAGAGCCTTACAGGGCTCTGAAAGCGTGCACATCTATTGAGGAAATAGTGAACAATTATAGCAGAAATGCAAGTCAAGAGATGCGTAACAAACCTCAGTTAAAGAGATTTCTAATTGGTTAACCAAAGAATAGGCAATATCATAACTCAGACAAAAGGTCCCTTACTAAGCAATTAGCAATTTCAGTTTATAAGTTTATTTTTTGTTGTAAAAAATTAAAACCTTTGGACAATACTTTTGGCTTGTTTTAGCATAGAAAAGGAAATAAGGTTACTCCACTCCAGCCAACTAATCATCAATTTCAGCAGGCGTTGGAACCTTGCCACAGACAAAATACCAAATTTTCTTGTCTTGAAACGCTTGAATCACTGGAATAGAAGTTCATCGATTTAGGCTACAGAGACCGCACTCTATAGGTTAAAAACAAATTCCATCAGAACAACTACATGGTTGCTGCAGGCGAGTAAAAGTTAAGGTCATTAGTAGAATGATCATGAAAGATGAGATTTCAAATGCTTACTGATAAGAATTTCAATAGGAAGAAGCAGATAAGCAGAGGAAGGAGTAGAGGATTAAAAGGAAAGAATTTCTCGTCCCTTTATTCACTGATACTACCTGGCTTTTATAGCCAAAACATCAACAGATAAATAAAGCAACTAGTGGTGAACGTGGTGACCGTTAATGGCCATGTTCTCCTACAAACTAGGAACACACAAATCCACTAAGTAATAATTAAGCTAAAAATAAGGGAAAGCCAATAACAGAATAAAAACATAGTAAGACTCAGTCAACGCCATATCCCATCATCAACTTCAATCATACAGCTCATTCAACCCATCTTGGCTGGTAACACTTACCCGTCAATGTAGCTTTGTGCACAGCATCATCAAGCTCCATACCCTAACGAAAGAACCAAATCATTCATTCTCCATTGTTTATACATAGGCCAAGATGAAAATCACCAACAAGAATTCAGACTGAATAACTGTTGATAATAATAGATACACCAGCGGAAGGCACTGCGCCGCACAATTGCCACAAACGCAATGCAGAGAACTAATAAATAAATAACCAAAGAAACATAGTAACCAAGTGAGGAGAACGGAAAAGCATTGCCCGAAGAGAATCAACCCACTGGTTATGGGCCTTTAGGGGCAAAAAAATGAAGAGTACATCTAAATGCCACACCAGTAAGGGACAAGCAAGAATAGTGTACAACAATTACACAAATTAGTTAAAAAAATATATAAAGCAGTAAGCATGTCAATCTAGCATATCAGGATCACGATGCTACTTTATTAGGATTTTCCTAATACATTCATAGTGATTAGATGCTTCCTAAGGCATCATTTGCAGTTGAACAGGCTAAAACTGTATTTCAAAGAACATGAATGGAACAAAACAGAGTATAGATTACAGAGGAAGGAACAAAATGAAAGAAAAATTCCATGTATGGTACACACGAAAGTAATTTTAGAATATGAATTTCTTCAATATGTAGTTTTTTTATACATTTTATTAGAAGAAGGAATAAATGGAAAAAATATTTTCGTACTCGATAAGTTATTTGTATTTATATTTACGATATTTTCGTAAATAGAGAATAAACACCTCTATAAATACAATAGTCTATTTTGTACTAGTCAAGATAAAATATAAGAATTTTTCCTCCTTTTTATTTTTCATTATCACATTTCTCAACAAAGTGGTATGAAAGCCATTTTTCTTAAAGCGTAAAGTAAGAAATGAAAACTAATGGATTCACTTCTTTCCAATTTTCTTATTTTATAAACGAAAATCATGAGAAATGGTATTGACAAATGAAAGCTTTACTTGACTCTCAAGATGTATGGGAGGTTATAGAGAAAAGTTATAAGAAGTCTCAGAATGAAGAAAGCTTATCTCAAGATGATAAAGAAGCCTATCCAAGATAAGAAAGAAGGATTAAGAAACTCTCACTCTCATCCATCAATGTTTGGATGATTCAATATTCAAAAGGATTATGATGCTACTAGTTTGAAGGAAGCGTGTAATATTTTAGATAAGTATTTTCATGGCGTTGATATAGTAAAGAAGGTAAAACTTTAAATACTAAGAAGTAAATTTGAAGTTTTTAAGATGAAGGAATTTGATTCAATTTTGAATTATTAAAAATATAAGAGAGAAGGTGACTATAAATCAATTAAAGTGATATAGAGACAAGTGGAAGATGTTTATGTAATGAAAAAGTTCTTCATTCTTTAACTACCAAATTTGACCATCTAGTGTTTATCATTGAAGAGTCAAAAGATTTAAACTCAATGTCCTTCGAAGAATTAAAGGGTTCTTTACAAGTCCATGAAAAAAAATTACAAGAAGATAAGAAGTCGTTAAGTAAGTTCTTAAAGTTAAGACTACTTAAAAAAATTATAAAGAAGAAAATAATTAAATTAAAGGATATGGACGAGGAAGAGACGTGGTTGTGCCTTATGTTGAAGAGGGAGACAAAAAGGAGATATCATAAACAATGAAGAGAGAAGCCAACCATCACAAAAAGGGCATCAAAGAATAAGAGGAAAAGGACTAGGCTACTATCTAAATATAAATGAGGAGGTATGACAAATGTAAAGTTAAATGTTTTAATTTGTTCTATTATTCTTGGAAATATCATAATACCACTAATAGTATTGAAGAGAAGGATAATATTACTCAGACAATTAAAAAGGTGAAGAGTCAACCTTGCTAACAAGCAAAGAAGAAGAGAATGACGTTGATAGTATGTGGCACTTAGATAATGGTTCAAATAACCACACGTGGATACAAAAGCAAATCGTAGAGCTTAATGAAAAGATAGGAAGCAATGTTTTCTTTAGAAACTAGTCCAAGATATGAATTAATGAAAAACATATAATTATCATCTCTTCCAAAGATGGTAGTTATAAGTTGATCCCTGATATTTATTATGTGCCTAACTTAAAAAGTTATATTTTAAGTTTAGGTTAACTTTTTGAAAAAGGGTTTGAAATTATCATGAAAAATAAAACTCTTTAGCATCAAGATTAAGACTTTAATTTGATTGGTAAGATGGTTATGCTAAAGAATAAGTTGTTCAAATTCAAGACATCTGTCACGACCATGACACAAGTTGCATGTGCATGAAACTCCTTATCAAGCCCATGTAACAATGGCTCACGATCATGAGCCCTCAAGTAGGCCATGCACGGTCGTAAGTCAATCATGCACACCTATGACACACACATTCATAGGCGTGACACACCAATTCACACCCATAAGTTTTTGCTACCTTACCCAATTCCTAGTTTTTAATATAAACGGGGAAGTTGTGACAACAAAAGGTATGTTTTGTTTGGGGAATCGTCTTTGGAGTGTGGAGTCTTGGGTTTTGAAGAAGAAAAAGGGCAAAGCTTCATTTCTTTGAAGACCTATAGAGGGTTGAGCTTCCCGACGTCGATTCAGAGGTGATATTTTTGCGAAGAACCCAGTTAAGTGTTTCTCTCATTATGTTTATTGTTCTTTCTCTCTTGGGGGTCGATTATGTTATCCTATGTATATTGTTTGGGTGTTGTGTAAGAATGATTGAATGCTATATTGTATTGTTTTTATGTATAAATTCATTGCTAGAATCAAATACAATACATAATCATTGTGTTTTCGATTCATTTGGCAAATATGGTTTTTAATCATTATGGATAACATAACTAAAGTTAAATGACCCGAGCTTGTGTAGTTGTTGCCTTAATTAATACGATTTCCTAACTCATAATGGAGCTATCCAGTTAAATCTAAAGAGCTTGTTCTAGGTTGTTCGATAACTAAGTTTAATTAACGAGCTCTTCTTAATTAAACACGACCTAAGAAAAAACCGGAGTTAACAGAGCTTATTATTAACCTACGATTAATAGTTGTTAGGAGAGGTATGAGAACAACAATTCAATGAAGTATGCTCAACTATATGTAGGATGAGATTGAACCGATGACCTAGTCCTTAACAAATTCATCACTTTTCATCATTTTTAGATTCTTTTCTTTAATTTGCTTCGTTGGTTTAATTTTACTTATTTTTGTTATTCAAACAAAGCCCTTTAACCTAAACACCAATTCTTTTCATAACAAAATTGATGTAACGTGTTATAACACTACTCTAAATAACTAAACCTACAACTATAGTAGTGGTGAGTCTAGGTTGATCCCTCAGAGAGTGTTCAATTAGCTTTTGCTATGAAAAGAATTGATGTTTAGGTAATGGGGGTTGGTTTGATTTTCAAATAAGAAAACAAAATGAAACTAACTTAATTAAAAAAATTAAAGAAAACATTCAAAAATGGGGAAAGTGATGAATAAGTTAAGGACTCGGTCATTGGTTCAATCTCGACCTACACACAGTTGAGCATAATTCATTGAATTGTTGTCCTCATACCTCTCCTAGTAGCTATTAATCGTAGGTTAACAATAAGCTATGTTAACCCTGATTTTCCCTTAGTTTGTGTTTAATTAAGAAGAGCTCGTTAATTAAACTTGGCTATTAAATAATCTAGAACAAGTTCTCTATATTTAATAGGACAGTTGCATTACAAGTTAAGAAAATAGATTACAAGGCAACAACCATGCAAGCTCGAGTCATTTAACCTAGATTATGTTATCCCTAATGATTAAAAACTATTAGTTGCCACAAATTACATATTGTATTCGATTATAGCAATGGGTTCATACATAAAAAAAATCAAATAGAGCATTCAATCATTCTTACACAACACTCAAGCAATAGACATAGGATATCATAATCAATCCCTGAGAGAGAAAGAACAACAAACACAATGAGAGAAATGCTTAATTGCATTCTTCGACGTTGATATCACCTTTGAATTGGCATCGGGAAGCTTAACGCTCCATAGGTCTCCAAAGGAATGGAGGTTTGCCCCTTTTCTTCTTCAAAATCCAAGACTTTACTCTCCACAGACGATTCCTCAAATGAAACATGCCTTTTTTTGTCACAACTTGTCCATTTATATCAAAAACTAGGGTTCGGGTGAGCTGGCAAAAACTCACGAGCGTGAGTTATTGTGTCACGCCCGTGAGAGTGTAAGTCATGGGCGTACATGGTTGACTCAAGACCATGCATGGCCTCTTTGAGGGCTCACAACCATGAGCCAACGTTGCATCCTTGTCACACCCATGTAACTTGTGTCATGGGCGTGAAACATCATGACCATGACAATTTCATGCATGACCGTGAGCCATTTTTCTTTAACATGCACTTTTCATTTTTATGCTTTTTCTTGTCTCCTCTTCTTTTAATCCTTCTTCTTCTTGCTCCATGGAAACAAATGAGTGCGAATCTCAGGAAGACAATTCAATTATTGTGCTTTCGACTCACTTTAGCTCTTTCGCTTCCAAATTGTACCTAAAACTAAATATGAACTAAAGTGAATGTCTTAAGTATTTCATAGCATTAATCACTAAGTGTTATAAATAAATGTATAATCAATTAAGTACTTATCAATTCTACTTAAAGCATGTACAAAATCATAATATATAAAAACAAAAGGTTAAACCTCATTCCTATGAGAGAATCTTAGTACACTAGCTATTGAAGCCCACTAACCACAACTAAATATTAACTAGAAATCTAACCTTAATCTTCAAGTTTTCATGCAATCTTCATTTTAGCACTAGCTCTCATACATGTTTTTTTTAGCAACTAGGATTTCTTTAATCCAAAAGATGGTTTTAGTACCCAACTCATACTGGTCCATAACAAGCCATTTTTATAAAGTTTGCTATTTTTGTCCCTCCATATAATATAGATGATATAGATGAAGGTTGCTTTAAAGACACAAGCATCTTGCTATAAACCTTAATAGTTTCACTAGTCAATTTGACAATATTAAGCCAATATCTTTCTTTATAATAGAGATGCATTACTTGTTAGACTTTGGACCATATAACTTGTGAGTATATATATTGAAAAAAAACAAGTGAAAGTTAAATTAAAGAGCAAGCTGATATAACAACCATAGAGGGTCCTTGACATTATAACATTTGTCTCTTGTCTACAATCTTTGTCTCATAAAAAGCCAACTTATGAAAGAAGCATCGAGGGATAAAAATTAGACCAAATTAGGTCACGCCATTGAAATTTTTGTAAATAGGGCTTGAATAAATGAAAACATGATTTATTTGTGAATTTATGCAAATAAACCCTTAACCAAATGATTTTTTTCCTCTTCATTAGGACTTGAGTAGTAATCAGGTAAGTTATCTTCAATTCATGTGGAACCTTTAAAGTTACAACACTAATTTTCATATGAAATAATTTCAAAAACCTTTGCATGATAAGGAACTCTTATATTGATTGCAAACAAGTCCTCTCTCAGATGTAGAGGTCTCAAATTGCACTAATTGTCAAACAGTAACTACATAAGCTTGACGTTCCTTATCAAATTCTTAAAGGGGGAGTGAAGTAGATATAATTTATTCACTTGGAGTAGTTTGTCAGTTTATGGAAGCTCCTACCTTTACTGATCTGAAAGTTGCTAGGGGGATTCTTCGTTGTCTAAAATGTACATATGACTTTGGAATATTTTAATACTCTTTTAGTAATTTTAAACTTAGGATAGTGATTTTATAGGAGATATTGATGATATAAAAACTACAACTGGTTTTAAATTTTTATGAGTAATTATTATTAAACTAGTTTTAAATTTTATAAGTAATTATTCTATCTCATAGAGTTTAAAGAACAACATATTGTTACACGTTACTTTGTGAATTCAAACATATGGAAGCAACTTTATGTACTTGTCTTTGACCTGAAAAATTGTTAAAGGAACTTCGGATGGCATAAGAAAAAGCTATAGAGATTTACATAGATAATAAATATGCACAAGAACTAGGTAAAGAATCAAGTATTTCATGATCGAAGCAAGCATATATATATATAAGGTATCATTTCATTAGAGAAAGTGTTACCAAAAAGGAAATAGAGCTTAAGTATACAAAAACTCAAGATCAAGTCATGGAAAATTTCATAAAGGTATTAAAGTTTGAAGATTTCCAAATATTAAGAGCAAAACTTGGCATAATAAAGAAATTTTCAAATTAAGGGGGATATTAAAAATAGTAAGTTAAAATTTCTGAAATGGGACTCTTATGATAGTTTGGTGTTAGAAATAATGCGATTAATTAAAAAGACTTATTTTAACCAAACAATTTAATATTAGGTAAGTCATTTATATTTATATTTATGAGCATAAAAACCTCTATAAATACTATAGTCCATTTTGTAGTAATTTAGAAGAAATACAGAATAAAGTTTTTTTTCATTCTCCATTCTCTAGTTTCTCAACACTTCATTAATCCTAAAGAAATTGAACATAAAGATTTGACAGACGCTAAAGGAGGGATTATTTAGGCAAAAATGACAAATTTGATCTCAACGTCTTTATGTGAATATAAATTAAACCTTAACATTATAAAATGTACAAAATGAACCCTAATATTTTTAAATGTTCAAAATGAATCATTTATAGATTAAAAAAAGTAGATGAAAACATGGCTACCAATTTTTTACCATATCATCAATGAAGTGGCAAAAAAAGTTCTTAATTAAATTCTAAGTCCTATAATGTCATGTGATAGACACGTGACTTTGTGGAACTTGTCTAACATAAAATAAACATCAAATTTTATTTATTTTTAAAAAAGTGTATTTATTTTTATTGACAACAAATAAAACTAATAATGTTGGGACCCGTTTCCGAGACCCAACCTCTTAACAAAACCATAACCATAATCACTTCACTGTCTTAACACAAATCGAAACAGAAGGCATATGAAGGCGAAACAAACTGAATATATCAAATCAACGAATCGAATTGGATTCAAATTCTATTCGGAAACACAAGGCGACAGAAACCGAAAGCGAATCGAATTCAATATGAACGGAAACCACTTTCCGAAACACAAATCGGATCGAAAGATTTACTAAATCGAAGGAATCAAAGAATCTAAGCAATCCAAGTAAACAAATGGTTCGATCGAATTGAATCAAATCTCCGACATCTGTGAACGAATATTTCCGAAAAGACTTTAGGAAGCGTCGCGTTGAAAACCTTATAGACACTAACAATCCGAAATCCGGTAAAATTTTTCTT
>JANZLX010000009.1:8010957-8027191 GCA_025531955.1 Erythroxylum orinocense | reverse complement strand
GAAGAGTTTTTAAGGAATCATGTTTATATTTGTGTTTTTCGGATTAAGAGGTTGGGTCTCGGTAACGGGATCCAACAATAAGGCTCATTATACATAGTTAGCCTTAGGCTTTTAATCACTGTCTGAGCTCGAGACTCTTTTCACTCGTTGAGCTTTAAGCTCTTATCAATGGCTACTCAGGTCACAATTACCATTATATATCATACATTCATCAAATGGAATGCAACATTCACACTTGTATGTTTCCATTTAATCATATTCCCATATCATTGGACCTTAGTCTGGCATTCAACATTGAAGTTAAGAATCTCATTTTTACTTACATGCAATTGCACATTCAAAACACATTTAACAATCAAAACACATTCATTTGATCATTCAACAGTTAATTAATACAAAAATTCAAACAAACAAACAATGAAATGAGACCATCTAGATCTACTCACAGTACACTCCAAAACAACATTTGCTTCCAAAGTCTGGAAACACCTGAATACGGACATTTAACCTACATAACCCATTTATGCAATACACAATTCACACACGTTACAAAACTCATTTATGCACAAATAGTTATATGGACTATGTATAATGCATGCTCAATAACAATCCCGGTTACTTTCCTAACTTCATAACTTAATCACTGATCAATTCTTTGAATCACAACCTCAATCTTTTGGTACTTTGATAATAATAACTTATCCACTAATTTTCCAATATAAACCCGTGTATGATTAGAGAGGAGGAAAAACAGAATCTTTATATATATATATATAGATCACTATCAAATTCTACTTAAAACTCAATATTTCCTCTTCATTCCTATTTCATTCCAGCTTACAAATCACAACCAAATCAAAACTCTATCATTTCTTTCATAATCGTCAAAACCAGAAATACTCACGCATATTCATCATGTTTTCTGCATTCTTTCACTTTCATTTTTCTGCATTTTCAACTTTTGTATTTTCTCCATTTCTTCATCTAACTATTACTTTAATCAATCTTTCTTATCTTCAGACATCACCATACACCTATCTCTTAACTCTAAATTCATTTTTAATCATCTCTAACTTACACACGCACACACACACACGTACATACGCGCGCGCGCGCGCACACACACACACACACACACACACACACACACACACACACACACACACACATGAATAGTAAAACCATCAACATAACAGAACATTACATATCCATTTCTCTAAATTTTTCTACACTAATCTCCTACACGTTTTCATTGATCTTTTAACTCCAAAAACTAGTATAAAACTATCCTATAACATTTCAATAATGAAATCCAAAGAAATCAACATGTACGGCAAACTCAAAATCTCCTCACTCATTTTTCAGCAAATATACTATTCATAACCATTTAGCAGTGAGTTAAAGATGCATGCTTAATTTGATACAAAAATACATAATCATTACAAGCTTACTTGTTTGAAGCTCCAACATCTGCAAAAAAAAATCACGTAACCCTAATCCCTCAAGCAACCATGTACATCAACTTGAAGGTTGATAGGGGGGTTTCGTTTTTCTTGGGATGGAAGAAAGAAATACAAAGTATGAGTGGTAGTGGATAGGAGAAAATTAAGATTTTTCTCTGTTGGAGATTTGATGAAAAACTCTGTGTTGAAGATATACTAGAGAAAGAAACTTCAAGAGAAAGAAATGAAGGCAAGTACAGTAACTTGTCTTTCAAAGTTATTAAAACTCAACTTTAAAGCTGGGATACCTATCCATTTCTTAGCCACTTATCCACTTCCTTTTAGAAAAAATCACTTAAGTATGATTTGTACTTAAGGTTATGACTTAATAAAACCATTGAAACACAAGTCATAACCCATTAAATCACTTCCAATTTTTTTTCATAAATCATCATTTCGAGTCAACTTTGCATGTTCTTACTGACCCCGATATTGAAGTTATTTTACAACACTTTCTTCTAGAAACATGTTCCCATATGTCTTATGTTTCTATTGACATCAAAATCATTCAATTTGGTTCAGTTATTTGAAAGATATACTTCAAATATTTTTGGACTACTTTTGTCTAAAATAGTATACTATGCATAACTCCCATCCATAATTTAAAAATCTTAGAGACTAGTTTAAAATTGGAATTCTTCAGATGATTTGTAACCCTATGACTCAAGTATGCTCCAAATTAAAAATCATCTCATTTGGAATCATAAGGATCCATATATAATTAAAATACCAAAGTATGTTCAGTAAAACAACACCAGTTCACTATTCCAACTGATTCCCTAACTTTCGTTCAATCAATCTTCTTCAAATTAATTCAGAATGCTACCAATAGTTTTGGAGAGATAGAAAAATGCCTTATGAATCCAATGGTTCAAGAATTACTTCATTTGGAGGTTGGATAACAAAGTTATGGCCAAAAGAATCAGATAAGGTTTTGTCCTCAAATCATATTGAACCCGTTTTCGGACAATTCGCATAACTTTCACTATAGATATCGAATCAAGATCATTCTTAGACGGTTTGAAATAAGACTTCAATATCTACAATTTAATGAAGATCTAGAATACAAATTCTATCATTTGAAGGATCACAAAAGGACCAGACGATAGGTTTAGATGAAACCAAACGAAAAGTCAGACGAATTAGGAAAATTGTCGTAACTTTCCCTATAGATATTGGATTAAGGTGTTATTTTGATGGTTTGAAAGAGGATTGCAAGCTATACAACTTTTATGAAGGCCTCAAGGATATATTCTATCATATGAAGGGTCAAAAATGGATCATACGATAGTGTATAGAAGAAATTTCGATCACATAAGAAGAAGCAGAAGGTCAAACATAGAAGAAACAGAAAGTCAAACATAGACGATATGACGTTATCACAAACGATACGTCTTTACAGATGATATAACATCATCATAGGTGATATGATGTCATCACAGACGATACATTTTTACAGACGATATGACGTCATTATAGACAATATGTTTTTACAGATGATATAACTTTACTCCTGAGCATCTTCCCTTATAAGGACAATAACTTTCAACTTAGATGTCCAAAAATTTTATACTATATATACCGTTGGAAAGATAAAAGAAATATCTACAAATTTCTAGAAGAAACTTTGTCTAAATCTATTTAGATCAATCCATAATCTCCCCTGAAGTTAGAACACGAATTTTTCATTCATCCATCAATGTACTGCACCTAGTTCTAAACTTCATGAAAATTTTTGATATTCTTAAAGAAAGAATTTAAATTTGATGTCTTCATAAGAAATGTATCTATATGTTTCTAATTTAATCCAAATCAAGAATAATCTCATTTGAATAACTAATGAAAAAGTTGTGGCTAAAAGACTGAAGCATACTCAGTGAATATTTTCCAGATCAACTACCAATTTTGTTTCCAAATCTTTACTTATCACTACTCATACCAAGATCACTCTTTCTACTCCCTCTACTTCTCATTTTTAATAAAATCACATTTAAAATCAATTATACTCAGAAGTTTCCAATGAAGGCATGTACCATTATTGTTTTATATGCAAAGATTCAATATTTATGTGTATATATGCTAACATTATGTATGAGCAAGAAAATGCATTCCCTTAATCTCTCTTTGATCTCATATGTATCTAATTTTCAGGTTCTAACCCTTAGTATAGTATGGGAATGGGATGTTACAAATGCTCATGAGACTCACTCTCTTTTATTATTGTTGTGACCGAGTGCCTGTAACTGTTCCGTATCCATTGTAGATATTTCACATATAGTTGAATACTTCACATCAAACAAAATGCATATACTCTTAATAGTATTTCTACCTCTTTTGCCCGAGTCTCCACTAGGAATATAACTCCAATATTCACTTTTGATTCATTATATATTCATTTTTGATTTGTTTCTTCATTAATCACTCATAAAATAAATCGTCTGACCAACTTAACCTAATTTAGGGAAATTCTTCTTTGAAAGAAAATTTTTTGCTACTATCATCGATACTGTTGATATAATCCTTATCAATCAACTGTCTTAATCATCATTCATTAGTTATTCTTAGTACCTCAAGAAGATCCAATTTCTAGCATTTTGTACACAGTCATAATGTTTTACACGTCAAAACTCAATGATGTAGTAGACAAGATCACATATGCTTAGGTGTGCATCATTAAGGTCATCCCATTTTATTTAGAGATATTTTTCTGATAGATCACCAATTATCTTACAATAGTAATCCTTTGATCTCAATTGATCCTAGAGAATATTTCTCTCTTTATCCTTGCCACATTGGAGTTTCCTTGCATTGACTCTTCCCATTTGATTCCTCATCTTTTTCTTAATTTCATGTGTACATAAAATCCTCTCTTATATGCATTTCTAGCTTTCTCTTTACTATACACCATTCATCTCTTGTAAAGACAATTATGTCTACTTCATTCCCCTTTCACTCTTTCCTCATTTCTATCTTATCTTCCTATTTTCATTTATTTTGTCTTCCACATGTACCTCTTCAATCAATTCAGAATTATAAATGTATAAAATCATCATGCAATTCTGATCTCAATCCCACTAATATATGCTTATAGTGGATTATAACTCTTGTCACATTTTTCAAACAATCATTTCAACTCCAAGGTTCAACCTCTCAAGGTCACTTTCAACTTTGCTTGTACTCTTTAATCTCATCATTTCTACTTATATCCTTATTTTTCCTCAAACAATCCATGGCAGTGTATTCACATCTATATTACATTCGACGACGCATCACTAAAACACAATATTGATGTCATATTCAATAATACATCCATTGATACAAATGCGCAAAATCTTTATCTGTTATACCTAACCATTTACTATGTCTCATTTCTAGATATCCTTCAACTTTCCTCTTCTCACATCATGATAGATCATCATTTTTCTCAGTGCTTCTAACAGCTCAAACTCTTAACACATGCTCATGCATGTAACTCATATGAATGTAACTCAGACTGGGGATCAGTTGCTACTGCCTGCTATGATATGACAAAAATGCTTGTACCTTGACACATATTTCAAAAAACGCCTATATAAGATAGTAATTATGTGCTCTGATATCACATTGTACCACCCCACCCTTTTGAGATACGGACCAGACATCCTGAGTGATGTCCGAGTACATACCCCACAAGGGTGACATGATAGAATAATCAACCCCTTAAAAGCTCAGTATAAATTTTTTTCCACATTTAAAGTACACGTTTGTGAAGAAATCAATATTCAATTTCGGGCCCATACTTTTTATTAACAATTCATTCAAGAGTATTACTATGCTCATTAATCAAATTTGTTTACAACATATCCAATATGGAAAGTTTTTACATGCAAAAACACATTCAAATACACATTATACAAAAATTGTGGAATACATAAATAAGAAAGTATAAATGCATGCGCCAACTAATCCCGACCTCTATCTCTCGCTTGAATGCAGTAAATATACTCTCGTTTGTCTAACGGGGTACTCGCTTGAGCCTGCAAAATAGTTGCAAATTTTTGGTGAGTTTTACGAACTCAGTAAATAACCATCATCGATAGCTAACTCGGTGACATAAGACACAGTTCATATTATTTATTTGATAATTATATTAAATCACATACACTTAATCCATCGTTTCACATTTTAGATTCAACACATTATAATCATTCATATCATGCACATGGAGTGCACATGAGACTCACTTTCTATTTGTTATTTTGTTGTGATCTGATTCATAAGTTAGATAATAGAAAAAGGGTAATTACTAGTACTTACATTCTTTATAGGATTGACCTATACATGCTTATGCTAGATACAATTACGCTGTGTACTTGCAGTAAATTTTAATATTGACAAAACTAGTCAATCACTCCAAAAGCACATAAACAGTGGATTGACAATTGTTTATATTTAAATTCAACAAGGAAAGTTTCATTGTTGCAATAGATATCTGCGGTATGTGCTAATTTCCAAGGAAAGCTTCTTCATTTCTTTGCTCTTGTTACTAGTACTGCCTCTATTTTCATTCTTATTTTCCTCTCCCATATGAATAGATTATAGGGGCAAAGAAAAAGAAAAAGTAGGGGACAAAGCCAAGTGCTTAATGCATTAGATAGCAACATTATTCCCATGAAACAGAACATTGGGAAGAATTATAAGCTAATCGGATTAAGCCAAAATCATGGGGAAAAACCAAAAAGATTTGAACTTTCCAGTCCTTATCAAAGATTCTTTAAAAGAGTTAAAAATTGAAAACAATTTACACAATATCTAAAATAAAGCAGTTGCTTAAACCCATTTCTTCATTGCCACAACTATTTGAAGGATGTTTGATGAACGCCAATGGCAACCATAAGCTACTTGGACATCTAACCATCATAATTTACCTAAGAAATAGGATACTAGAGAAGACTTAAAAATTGGAGCTAGAAGAAAATGGAATTTAGGGAAGAAAGGTTTTATGTAGCACAACTTTTAAAAGTTTGGGGTAATATTCTAAAATTGAGTTAAATTTGAGATTTGTTTACAATTTACCCATTGAATAATTATAATTATTATTTCTCTACAAACTAAGTTTATAATAATATTTTAATATGCAAACCCTTGAGATAATTTTATTCAGATAGCCTCTTACTAAATTTAGTCTAATTTAAACATGATTCTATTAGCTATGAGATTTTTTCTAGAGATTGAAATCTAACAAATATGGAATTCCAGATAAGGTTGTCTATCACAAATACGCCTTTGTCCTAGTTACATGAGCACTCTACTTCTTTTTACACTTAGACATGACTTGGGACATAATCTCTCTGCGTCCTCGTGCACTTAGATATGACTTTTAATGCCCTCACCTTTGATTTCAAGAAAAGAACATTCCTTAAAACATGCCTTCGTCCCAACCCTTGCTCACATAAAGACTTCTAAAAATCACTCGTTTAGTTTTTTTGAAACATCAAAATTGTATGCCTGCGTGTATGAACCATACACAACAGAACGGTTAATTTTTAAATTTACATATAAATACAGATGTCTAGCTAGTGCTTGATATGGGAAAAGGGCTATATTTCAACTTGTAACGGTTCAAAGTTATTAAATAATATTTAATTTTATCGAGTTTTAAATCGAGATCATACGTCAAAAATATACAAAATTTAATTTGATCCAGCTTCACTTCGATCAAATTTCAAGAATATATATATGTTAGATAAATCACAATAATAATCACGCTCATAATCACATATTCAAAGCATCGAAAATAAAGAAAAACGACACAAAAATTTAACAAGGTTTGGTCAATGATGCCTACGTTCTCGAGTAAAAGTAGAGAGAATTTCACTATAAAGAAAACGATACAAATGGAATCCTTATTTCTAGGTTTTTTATTTTTTCTTTAAATAATAAACTTCTTGTGTGTCCCAAATCAAACCGGTGTTATCGAATTGGTCCTAACAAAATAGGTTCATATCGCGAGGACCTAAGCCTGAAGTCCAACACTGATTTTTGTTTTTTTCCAATTCAAATTGTACCGCAAACTTATCGGATTAGGTCGCCATTCGGATCCATCAAATTTTAAGACAAAATAACAACAATATAAATAACGTGACAATTATGAGATAGAGACACATCAATGGAGAGTTATGCCAACTACCAAGGAGCATCGGATCATCTTTAATGGGGTTTAAACTTTTGGTTTCCTTCTCTTGTTTGTCATTCTTTCACTGAAATTTGTCTTAAGCGCACTTCTCTTTTGTCTTAATACCAGGGGGTAGGGGCCCTTTTGTGAATTCAAGAACATGAACACAACAAGAAGCTAAGTCTGTAACACCGGATTCGATGCAATGGTAAGTTCTCCAATTTGGCAAACTACTATGAAACATTTCATCATGAGTTTGATATGGTCCCCTCCTAGGCTCGCATTTCCAGGAATCGAAAACATTCCCGTCTCCGTCAGCGGTCGGAGCTCTTGATCTCACCATCTCTGCTTTCAAGACAAATGCTTCTCAAACGTGAAAACACTTGTGTTTAATATGTTGGTTTTGCATGGATACTATCTTTGTTTTCTATTTCTTGTACCCAAATTGTAGAGCAAAAGGTAATCCAACTAAAGTTTGATGAAGCATTCATTCCTCAATTTATGCATCTTCACACTTGCAACTGGCCGACAAGTGGCAACATATTTCTCCCATTCTCTTCTTCTCATCACACGTTTTCCAGATTTACTTGCTTCCTTTGAGGAGATATGGTTCCCATTAGACGTTGGAGCCAATTAATACAGGTTTAATTCGTCCTTGCGTTTAGAAAATAAATTATAACAAAACGAGTATAGAAAGGGACAAAATGATGTAATTACATCATAAAACTAAATCTTATGAGGGGACCTTTTTATCAATTAGAATTAGTTTGGATCTGAGAATGAAAATTAATTAGTTTCCTATTGTGGTAGAAGTATATCATTACTTCAGAGTATGACCGCACATGGCTGTAACAAGTGCCCACGACTCCAACCTGGTTGACCGACAGTGCCGATCATATAAACAAGACTGAGCTCATAGTCCAACTTAAATTGTTGAAAAGAAGAGTTTAAGTTATTGATGATCATAATCATTTGCGTATCTACATCTATATCCGCTCCAAGCATCTCAGCTTCATTAACCATAGAGATTACCTTAAGCATGTAATCCCACACCGGTTCACCAGGTTTTTATCTAAGATTATGAAAGATTTGGATAGCTTTCACTCTTGCAGACAGAAAAATGATTTAATGGGATAAGTAAAAAAAGATATATTTGTTCGAGTTTTTAATTTCTACTTTTTAGTTTTGATTTTTTCTAATTTTCAGAAATTACGAAAAATATATATAATGGTTTTTATATTCTGTTTTTTTTAATTTGATTTAATATCAATTAAATAAATATTATTCAATTATTTAGGATGTTAATTATTAATAAGGATTATGAATGATTTAATTTAATATTATATATTTAATTAACTAAAATTAATTCTTAATATGAATTATAAATAATTTAATTTTATTTGATTTTTTAATTTTGTAATTAAATTAATTGAATTTAATAATTATTAATAAATATAATTAAATTTACATTATCTTTAAAATATATAAATTTTAAATAAATTTTGATTTAATAATTAATATATATTTAAAATAAATATTAATTTTTGAATAAAGATTTAATTTTTAAATTATTTATTTTAATAAAATAAAAATTATGCATAATTTATTAACAATATTATATAAGATATTAAAATAAATATATTTATCAAAAATAAAAAATAAGAAGTAAAAATGACAATAAAAAAAAGATCACGAGTTTCTGGCTTTTGTACTACTTGACTTCCAACCTATAATTAAAGACGTGAGTAGTACCCGTGTGAGGAAAGTGCACAACTTTTAATGGGTAGCTTAAACTTTGTCAAAAGTTGATAAACTAAGCTTACTCTTCCTCATAACCCGTTATAATAGAGGAATATATATACAAACAGGCACAGTCATACTCCATTCATATCAGGAAATTGAGAAATATAAAGAAAGATAAATCATCCAAAACAAAGTTCTTGTAACCACTCTTTCAGCTGTGGAAGAAAGGACTATGAGCCAAAGCACCACCACAACTTTGTATTACTGAGCCTGAGGTCAAGGGAATCTCAAAGATGATTAAAAAACGTAATTCTAAATTACCCCATCAACAAAGCAATCAATGGATGCCGACCTCCGGTGGCTGCAGTGCACCTAGCCCGTAAAGAGAGTGGAGCAACAGTCAGTTTTTTGGACGGTGGGGACTACATGTTGATGGCCCATGTGTTTAAAGTATGGACTGAAATCATCATTAGAGGCACATTCATAACATTATCTCGTAATTCATCTCTGAAGGCGAGTCTACAACTTATTCCTGATCATTGTTAAAACACCATCAGCCGGTCTAAGAATGACCATTTGGGATAGAAGTGATTCAATTTGATTGCGGGAAATATATTACACATCATCCGAAGCAAATTTTAAGTTTTGGCTTATCAAAACATTTGTTTGAAGAATTTTCTGTTTATTGTTTCCAGTAAAGATACTTTAGTCAGACTCAAATTTTGTTTTCTTCTACTTTGCGGTATAGTGGATGTCTTTCCCTGATACGAGACAGAAATTACGGCTTTCCTACACAGTAGTTTCCATTGGCGTGTCAGTACTAACACTACTGTTGCCTTTTGTTTTGAGTTCAAACCCATGACTTCAGAAAAAGGAGCTGAGGTTGTAGTATCCAAGATCTACAGTTGTCAAAATACATCTGTTCTTATGTAACAAAAGGTGGCTGGTCTCTCTACAGGTATGGAAGTTAATCTTCTGAGTTATGACTTATTTTGTTTAATTATTCATCACATGAAAAATTAATAAGCAGAAATTTTCTGATGTTTTGGTATTTCGTATATATATGATTGATTATATAAGACGAAGTTTCATACATATGATACCTGATGATTTGAGTCCCGGGTAATGGATGGAATGATAGGTGAGTGAATATAATAAGCATATGCAACTTCGGGTTTTGGTGTTTTAACTTTTGTTACTGTTTCTCTCGTTGAAATTGTTGGCAGAACGCCATGTGGTGAGCACAGATGTAAGCACATGACTTTTCAAATATCCATGCTCTGATACTGGAAAAGCCTGCAGCAAAACCTGGGTTTTGGGTTTTTCAAGAGAATCAATTACAGGGCTGACCACCAAACTGGCGCTAGGTAAGAAAAAACCCAGTTTTTATGGGAGAAAGTGAAACTTGGGAACTGTGAGTCTGTGAAACTGTGTTGAAGGAAACAGCTCATTGATTCATCTGAAGGACAAGTCCATCAGCATGAAGAAAATTATGAAACTTTTATTATTTTAGCTATTTCTGCTTTTACAACCCAGTTCAGGTGCTATCTGCATATTAGTCTCTCCAAGCACTTCAATCAATTGGACTCTTCTGTTGTTCATTCTTTCTTTGGCATTCTATTTATATGATTAGCAATATTCTCGCGCAATACCACATATAAAACTTTCCATTTCTTGCAGTCCTTTTGATTTTTGAACAAGAAAAGTAATCGTGATCGGATAGTTGAAAACATGCTCTTCTTGCAGTCCGTACTCTGTCTATCCAGAACAAGTTTCCTTAAATTAGCTTAACACTGTTCTTTATGCCCCTTGATATTGGAGAAACAACAGAAACTTCTCAGTTTCAGACTTGCGGTTCTTAGCCATTTTCAATAATCTCTGAAGTCGATGCTCAAGTTTGCAAACTAGTTTCCCCATACAAGTCAGATTTTTCATCCATCCCCTTTTCAGATCCTGAATCTATTGAGTGGTAAAAAAAATTTGTGAATGTAAATTCTTCTGATATACAAACCAATCAAGGTGCTCAGTATATTGACGAACTTCAGAAACCAGTGTCAAATGGCTTTTGCCTTGTGTTTCTCCAGAAACCATCTATTTTGGATTGTTCTTCTTGGCCCACTGCTAATCCTCGCAAGTATTTTGAGCTATGGGTTTTCAGCCATGCTTCTCATATCCACTGTACTAATCTTAAGTAGCATTATCTTCACGTTCTCAAATCAAAAACAAAGATCGGAAGATGAGTCGTCTAAAGATGAGGTACTCAGAGCAGATCAGGAAATCTCTGCCCACATAGAATGTGTCGCAACTAATCAAGCAGGAAGGCCTGAAAGTGAATGCATAAGGCGAAAAAATGATGTCAGAGTAGAAGATGAAAGGAGCGAGTTGGGTGATGATTACTTAGCCAAGTCGTCACCTCTTGTTCTTTCAGAAAGTGACGGCCTCGCTAGTTCATCAACTAGCGAGGAATCAGAAGTGGAGTGGCCATTTCAAGACAACATGCTCCACAGCAGGGATTGGTCCGATGGATCCATGTCCGACGAGGAAGGCCTCATTGAAATAGCCCTTACAAGTGGGCATTATGTTGGTGACAAACAAGAAGGACCCAAGTTACATGTTCAGAAAAAGTTGCCAGATTTTGCATCAGCTACCTTTCTTAAGCAGCAGTGTGGATTGACGGAGCTTTTGGCAGAACTAAATGAGATGAACGAAGAGGAGAACTTGATTGAGATTGACATATTTATGGGCTCCATAAAATGTCCAAGGTTTGAGATTGAAGCTTAAGTTAGCTTAATTTTTCTGCAATTGATTGCACTATACTGATAAAGTTTTTGATCCTCGTGGATTTGGAGTTATACTGGGATTTTACGTTGAATACTTACTGTAATATCTTTTGAGGTTGTTCAGTTTTAGTTATCAAAAGTAAAGCTTGATGCTTCTTACCTTAATATCAATGATTTGAAGCTTCTTCTCTTAATGCGCAATTATGCAAATTTAACAAACTTTGGATACCTAATAAAGCACTTTTGCTAAAGTTTGAAGGCCATGGCCAGCTTGATGAAATTTCAATCTTATCTTTTTCCATTTATCAAGTAAGTTCTGTCTACTGTAATGCTACCACCTTCCACTTTCAACACTTTTCTGGATCGCAAGAGAGGTATTCCACTGTTAAGATTATTATATCACACTGTGATGTTGAAATTTCTAAGTTGCTTTTAATCATGATGCTGTTTGAATATTTGATGAGTGGTTGCAATTATGGGGTTATATAAAGCAGGGTCAAACTTTCTTGTAATACTGAAAAGCAATTTTGAGGCAAAAACAAAATTAAAAAATAGGGAAGTGACTATATAAATAAATTTAGAAGAGCTCTCATTTTTCGTTGATAACTTGCTCTGTTGAGATGAAATTTAGATTTTAATTTTCTAATTAAAAATTAACTTAGAATTAAAATTTGGAAGGTTTTGAAAGTCTCTTACCCTGCGTTTGGTTAGCGTTCTCAGGGGTGAGGACGGATGACAAGGATGTAAAAGTTGTGTCTTTCATTCTGTTTGATTGCCGTCCTTAGTCATTTTTGTTCCGTCCTCAGAAGATAAGGACAAAATTTTTTGTTCCTTTCAAAACTGAAGTGTAGAAATTATTGTTTGTTTTCTATAAAATTCAGCTAAAGTCCTCCATCCAAAATACCACAAAATTATATTATAAAATATAGTCTATCACTTATCAAATTTCCCTCCACAGAAGCTTTTGGCAAATTAATTAAATTACTCTTAACTTAAATAGGCAGCAATTCTATGAAAGAATTTAACAAATCCATAAAATTAATTGAAACTTTCAATCTCTCATTCAGTTGCATCATCCGTCAATTAGTCAGGCATATAGATACTTGCATTATATCATAAAACAATTCAATTTAGATCAAGATTCCTTCAAACATCAACATAATATGCAAAACTCAACTTAATATATAAAGTAAACATACATTAGCAGGATGCTTAAACTTTCAAATATTTTAATAACTCGAACTAATAAAAAATAAAACATAAAAGTTTGAATTAAAGAAGGGGCATTTTGAGACATGTTTGAGAAGTCATCTAATCTTCTGACATAGAAGCAAACACCTTCTCATAAATGCTTCCAGTTACTCGATTATGTCATTATTTTAAATGATTACTAATACCACTATTTAAGTTTAATTAAGAATTGAATTTATTTATGCTCACTTTTTTTTACAGAGAATTTAAAATATTGTATTAATATATGAAAAATGTTTTCCATACAAAACTAATAACTAAGTTTAAGGACAAAGGAGTTTATCTTATTCCGTCTCCATTAATTAGAAAATTGGCCTCTTCAAGGCTTGGATGACCCACTATCATCATTTCATGCCTAAATTCACTTATAGACTGGCACTCTTTGTCCAAGTTGCATATTGGTGTTCTTCCTCCCTGAACTATTGATAATGAGACATCTGGAGCTAAAGTCTTCTTCATATGCTACAAATTTTCACAAGGCTACCTTTTGTGGTATTGTATATCTTGCTCGATTTGTGCACTAGCCACCTAGTTGATTCCTCTTATAAGTGCTCATTTTTCTCTTTTTCTTTGATTTTTCTTTCAAGATATCATTGAACTCTTGATGAATTTTTGGCTATTGATAATGCATGCAGTAGGATTTTTTTAAATTTCTCCTTTCCTATTCGATTGATTGTTAAAGCTGAGAGTATTGCACCTTCAGGCTCTCTTTAATTATTGAATTTCAGTATGAGAATTTTCATAGTTGAATAGTAGATGTATGATTAGGGATTCATCATGTTAATTCCATATTTGGTTGACAGCTTCTTACCTTCGGCTTGAGTGACAACTACTCCTAAACCATTGTATAACCTCTTTTAGAATTTCCTATTTATTGTTCTCATTTCCTCTTAAATTTCTGGTATTGATTTATGTCTATATCTTGCAAACTATTCTTCCCAAACTAACAAAGATCACAATCTTATCTCCCTTATTGATTTGTTTTTCCACCCTTAACCATTTTAGCATATCCTTATAATTGAAGCATTTGCTGTAAATATGGCATATTTGACTTTATCCTATATCCATTTAGACAAACTATAGCTATAGAAAAAAAGTTTTATCGATTCATTAGCTTCCTTATATAGTAAGCACATATCTAGAATGTTAAAGAACTAGTAACTTATTTTTGGTTAGTAACACTTGTTTGAGAATTAGCCATATTAGAGAGAATATCTTAGGCATTAGGTTCTTATTTCATATAATATTGCACCTTATCACTTGTTCCCTTCCTCCTTTCAACATTTCCTTAAAAGAATATTTAGTGAATTTACTACATAAGTGATGAAGCTAGGTGTATTTATCTTCCATGTTAGGATTGGGTAGTATGGTAGTATTGTTTCTAATTCCAAGGGGAAGTTATACCATTGGTTCCCTCTTATCCATAATTTTACGTTATTATTGATAGAAATATTGTTCTATTAAGCCCCTTATAGATTGGACATTTACAAAGGTACTTTGCTTTAATTAATATAAAGGAGGGAAGCTCTTTCTCCATTTACAATTTCAAACTTAAAGAAAATTAATAGATTATTTCTTAACTTCATAAATTAGGTTATGAACTTAGAGCATTTAGGGCTTAGTTGATTTACAGTTGTTTACTATATTTTAATGGATGTTCATTTATCCATATAATATATATGTTGCACTTATTTTTAATAAGTATTCACAATCTTTTAGCTATGAGTACCTTATTAGTCAAGTTGATAGAGATTATCCATAATCCTCCCTTTATAATTGCTTTTTAACGTCCTTCCAGCTTACTTTGGATATTGTTCTACCTTCTCTTCTTTCTCCCAATTAAAAAACTTCTCATCAGACTTTCCAAAGACTTAATCACCCACTTTGAGAGGAATATATGGTTGATCAATAGATATGCAGAGAATTCAGAACTGACTTTATCAGCATAACTCTACCTACATAAAAAAGATGCTTATTACACAAGGATCCTAAGCTTCTTTGAATTTTTTTCAAAAGAGGTATACAATCTTTATATTGTAATCTCTTAGTAGATAAGGGGAGTTCCCAATAAGTGAATAGGTTTCAATTGATTTGTAATATTATTATCCTAAACAACTAATTACCTTCACTAGAGGGACTTTATGGATAATTAGCTAGTTTTTCCTAAAATTAATTTGGAGATTAGAAAACTCTTTAAACATCTGGTGGGATGTCACTAGTGTAAATATATACTTGTCGTTAGATTTAGAGAACATTATGAGATCATCTGTAGATCTCGAGATTAATAATACAAATTCCTTACATTTATTGTAGTAACTAAAACAGGTGGTTCAAGGATATATTATGTAGCACCCCACTCTTACAAGGCACATACCTGACATCTATAGGTGATATCCGAATCCGTGCCTCGTGAGGGTGGCATGCTAGAGTACTAAATCAGTCAAAACTCTGTACAATTTTTTTTGAAACCACAAACATAATATGCAAAAATAGATAATCAATTCGGTCCCAATTTATTCGTAAACTTTTTCAATCACAACAATACAATTAATAGAATTTTCAATAACTAGCCATTTGGGCCTTTTCACAAATACATAACTTTTTAGTCATAATGTCTTTACATTACAACATAAATCATATACACATTTTACAAAACATTCAGAATACATAATTTGATACAAAATGTTGGACCCCGAACTTTTCGTAAAAGATCAGAACTATTGAATGAGAAATTTTGGTGATTAGTCACGAGTTAAGAGCTCATGAATGAAAGTTCTTGAACCAAGACCTGATAGACAAGAGTA
>JANZLX010000009.1:7991920-8006436 GCA_025531955.1 Erythroxylum orinocense | reverse complement strand
AATCCTATTATGCATGAACAGTACTAATTAATCCCTATCAATCCCATCCTATGATAAATTTACTATTTTACCCTTCCTGTCGAGGGTGTGATGTTACACTAATATTCATTAATAACATGAAAAACTTGATGTAATATGTGTATCTAATCAAAATTATGCTAAAGATCACTAGGCAACTACATCTATAGTTCTTATAATATAGTCTAAGTGAACATAATTGTCAATCATACGAGGACTATAAATCAATTCCAAAATTAAATCAAATCTTGATATGATTTATTAATCCTTACAAATCAATTCCAAAATTAAATCAAAATGCTAAGATAATCTTAATTCAATGACAATATGTAATCATGAATAATTTTTTATAAAGCTTAGGTCTTTCAATAAATCAAAGAATCAATCCAAGAAAATAGTTTTATGATAGTTCAGTTCATTATTAAGAATAAGAAAAACAGTAACAATAAAGAAAGAATATAAAACAAAAGAACTTATTCTCATGTCACTAAAGAGTATACCCATGTGGATATCACACATATTTTATTCTTAATTCTTAGGTTCAGGAATTCCTATCTAACTTAAGTTACACGATCTTAAAACCTTAATGTTTTTTGGTTAAATCATTATGGAAATCCCTTATTTCTTTTAAATTGCCTTCTTTCTTATCCCAAGATGCTCTAATTTGTCTCCTAATGGCTACTATCTTCATGTCCTCTCCTTCTCTATCTATTTAAGCATAAAACCCTAAAATATTTATAAAAGTAACTACCAATACAAGTCTACTACTTATTTTTGTTACACCTATATTGCACCCATATTACTTAGCACATCCGAGGATTTATCCGAAGTACATAAGTCTTTAACAAGCGCATGTTTCGATCGTGTTATTCAGGTAACCAATGCTTAAAGAAACAGAATGAATTATCAGCCGACAAGGAATAAACTCAGGTCAATGTTATATGTGTTCATTGTTAGAATCATATTCTCCCAAAAGTGCCAAAAACTCTCGTATATGGCTCTAACTTGCCTAAATTTACTCCTTCATTGAGGAGCTAAAATAAGGTTTATAAATAAAATATGACACATTGAATACCTAATTCAATAAAAACCATATAAACATAAGCAAATTCTCTCAAAATTATACTCAAAATTATAAACGCTTAATTAGAGTTACTTCTTATGGTTTGCTTAATTAATTGATGTGTCCCAATAGTTATAGCCTTCACTCGCTTTCTTGTGGATGTTTGTAAACTCATTCTCATATTTTAATTGAAGGTTAAAAGTAAAAAATAATAAAGGAATAATATAAATATAGAAATACCAAAAAAGGTGCCCTAGATTATGAGAATTCTATATTTGGCAGTGAAAAGTCAATGAATCTTGATGAAAATAAATGGAAATGTGTAAATTTTAGTGAATTTGGTTAGGAAACTTGATTTGGGTAATGGGTGTCTAAAGAATCTCAAAGAAAAATTGAGAGATGGATGAAAGTCGGGTTCTAGTGTGACCTCTTATGTTTTAAGCATAGACTGTGGACCATTCTATGCAGGAAAATTTTAAGAAATAGTCTACGGTATAGGCATGGCTAAAATAATGGATCCTCTTAGAAATAGTTTTCTTATAACACGACTTGGTCCAAAAGTCTCTCCCTTATCTATGGATTCTACTATTTCTTTTAGGATGTAGACATAATCTGATATACGGGCACATCTTAAGGTCTATATCCTTCTTAGAAAACTGACATATCAATATGATTTGAGATGCATGCATGTCTTAGATCATGTTAACTTGGGATTTTAACTGTGTACTTTAATCAAACGAAGTTCTGGCAGACAGAGTCAAATTGATGAGCATTAGTAAGGAAATAGGGAATGCTTCTAACAGATTAGGGATTATATACTTGAAATAGGTTGGTAAACTCTTCACTTAGAGCAATAAACAGTAAGGGAATTATGATAGTGGACAAGATTATAATAAACTAGATATGGATGAAGACTTTTCCCTAAGGGATTTTCCAACAGGCTTCCTAACAAGGGTATAGTTTTCAATAACTCTGCTTCCCTTAAACTTTTCAAACCTTAAGGATCAAACATTCATTGTATATAGTATGGAATAGGAGAAGCTTGATGTCTAAGGCTTCCTTTATTACATAGATGGTATTGAGAGGTGGATTCAAAACCAAAGAAAGGATCCATGGCTTGACAGATAAACTATGCACACTATGCATCCAAGCTTCCAAAACCATCCCTTGTATGTTTTTTCCAACACAGATATACTAGCGTAATTTGGTCAAGGATGCTACACATACTGGTCCTAATATATCTAAAATAGATTTAGAAAGAATTCTATGATGAGATGATGAGAAAAATTAGAAATTAGGGAGGGATCATATTTGCTTAAGTTTGTCTTTTAACTATACTGTTTATTCCATTTGGCTTGAAAGAAACTACAAAATTTTCCAAAAATACACAACAGGAAATTCTGCACTGATTCACAGAATTTGCTACTATATTAGTGAAATATTAGTTGAGGCAACAATGGATTTATGGTCTTGATGAAGTAATGTGCTTATGATATTATTAGAAAAAATCACCCTCTTATGGTTTCCTTCACATCTCCCATTATTTTTGCTTTAAATTTTCTTAATTAATTGATTAAAATTATAAAGAAACCTAAATAATAGGTCAACAAATTTTTTAAAAAGTAGTTTTTCAAAGAGTTTAGTCTTCTAATGAAATTTAACTTTTTTACATGTGACAATAGCGCATCTAAATAGTATTCAATGTGACAATAATATATATGATCAGTTAATATATCTAGTTCTTTTGACCAAAAAATATATATATATATATATATATATCTAGTTCATGGGAAAGCAGAGATAAATAAAGTGTATGTAATGTGCTATTACAGTTTAAAGTTTTTTGAAATCCTTGCTGTTACAATACAAGAAGGTACGTTTTCCAGAAGCTGTGGCTGTAAGAACAGCAGAAAAACCAGCATATTTTCTTTCTGACCTAGTCTTGCATATTTCTGCAATGTATTTGAAGAGCTGGTGTTCTCTATTATAAGGTTGGTCCATGTAGTCGCCAATTGGCATCCACTAACAAAGCAAAATGACCAAAAGAACAGAAGCTGTTATGATTGTACAATCTTAATTCAGGCTTTGATTTGGAATCAGCGTCTGATTGCATTTAGAATGAAGTGGAAATTGGAAGTAGTTCATGAATAAACAAATAATAGGTCCAGCTTAAGTGAGGGAATTAATACAATAGATATCACTGATCCGGGCAACTAACTAGGAACAGTACCTGGGCATCTTCAACCTCTGAATCTCGCTTTTGGATGTCAAAATGGCGTGGCTTTAACATGCAGACAAAAAATAAGTCTGATTTCCTGAAGAAGGATTGGTGACTTTGCCTGCACAGAATGAATAAATACTTGTGTCATGAGCAGACCTGGGTTTAAGGGATCATAAAACCATCCATAAGCATGAGAAATGATCCAGAGCATAGAATCTTTTAGGAAGCGTGTGCCTCTAGCATTAATCAGCTTACAAGAAAGAGAGATGACAAGTTTATAATGCCAGAGAAATAATTGATATCGAGCATAAATTTTACCTGAATGCCAAAATTTCAACAAATTCAACGTCAATCTGATGCAAATGAAAAAGAAAGAGAAAAGCAAGATCTTAGAGGACAACTGGACTCAAGAATACAAACATGTCTAGCAATTTACATCAACTTGACAGGCTGTAAATTAAGATGTTGCTACTCACTCCTGTTTCTTCTTCAACTTCCCGAATCGCTGCTGCACATATGTCCTCTTGCTGTCGTTGGAAAATGTCAATTAATGATCCTATATTGCTAGGATGTATTTTTCTCTCACACACTCACCTCATTAACTACTCCGGTGGGCAACTTCCACACTCCAGTACCTCTAAATCCACCACGCTTCTCCTTAACTACAAGAACCTGCATTGGAAATGATAGTTAACTTTATAATACCATCCTATAAAAATTTACTTGATCCAAAAGTGGTTAGGACAAGATAGGCTTAGAGCTTTGGATTGCAAAAACATGAGCAGACCCTCAAATTTGAAAATGAATGCAAGAATCGTCAGGTACCTCTCCTTCGTTATTCATCACAAATGCTCCTACACCCACTCTATGTGAGGCATTTACTGGAAGTTTATCAGGAGTTTCAGGTAGCCAACATACTAGCATCAAATAATCTGGTTCAGCATGATGATACCGAAATCCTTCCTACATGGATAATATTGTCCAGAACCACAAAGAAATCATCAATAATATTCAATTTCAGTCTTTTAAAGTTACCTACTTTTCTTGTTTTCCTAGTTTCAGATCCTTTGTTCAACATTATATCCCTAGTTTATATTTTTCAAGAGTGAAAACCACCATATGTAAGGATACGGTTTTGCTTTTACCTGAACTACAGGGTTGACAAGATGTGCAAGTCCAATGGGCAATTTGATCCAAACTCCCTTCTTTCCCTGAAAAATATAGCATGAATTATAGTGCTCAAGACTCTTTTAAGTGGATATGATAAAGATAATATAGAAATGATGATTATGTACCTGTTGCTTCCATTTCAACATGGAAGATCTAAGTAAAGTAATAAAAATCTGAGAGTCCATGTACTCCTTCATGTCTAAAGTAACTCCGTCATTCGAATCCTCAATTGCTCTGGGTAATTCAACGCATCCAGCTCCATTTTCTGGTGTGATATGGGCCTCAACTGGCAATGAACTTGCAGATGATGACATGTTCCTCACAAACAATGAAGTCTCTATGGAGCAAGCTGGAGAAATTAATTAATTAAAGAGTAACTAGGCGTCAACTCACATAAAAACCCAATAAAATTAGTCCATTATCTCTAAATCTTATGCACTAAGAAAAGAGCACAAAACAATGATTGTTGGCAATTAGATCGGCAAAAAATAAAGTTGTTTAACTAAATACACACTCACTTTATTAAAACTTCTCACTTCACAATTCGTAGGAGTTGAGATTCTTACAATACTTTCACACACTACACAACCTTTCTTTTTCTCTCACTTTTCTTTTTTTGATTTTGTAAAATACAATGCAATGACTGAATGGTCGTATTTATAGAGAGGCAGAGTAGGACTATAAGGCCAGCTTCAATGAATCTGACCAAAGGTATTCAAACAATTTAGCTTGGTTTTTTGAACAAGTCAAACACAAATCCTAGTTTACTGTATCAGCCTTAACATTATACAAGAAAGTAGTAATCGGCTTAAAAGAAAATTTTCGACAACATTTACGTATGGCAGACAGAACATATGCAAGGTTAAGTTCAAAACAAGGAAACAAATATAATGTAAGAGGACATGCTAATTGTACGAATTGAGTAAGCCGTAGCTCCTGGAACTCCCAAGCAATTGGAAAATGAGGGATTGCCCAGAAAACAAGATTGTACAACTGCTGAAGATAAACAAGATCAGAATACTATGTCAATAAGGCAGCCAACCGGATTATTCTCAGCATCATGGATAAGAATAGTTGCAAATCACATGTGGTGTTTCTTACGAACAAAGAATGCAAAGTCCACAGTAAGAAAAATGAAAGTAAAAGCAGATTCACTGTTTCACTTCCACATATTGAACACTTCTTTTACCCGCCATTCTTGTTAGACTTGTACCTGCAAGTTTGCGTCTGTCTAGACCGCTTCTCGTCGGTCAACAGTCAAAATGTTGTCTCCATCACCTCGAGCCTCACGCAGGTAAAACAGGAAAATTGCAAGCTACAGATGTTCCAAGGAAGGCCATGGATCAAAGATGTATGATGTACTCATTATTTTCCCGATATTCCTATACGGTTTCGTGGCATTTTAGAGAAGGAAGGTTAGAGGATAAGGAAGAGGAATAAAATAAAGCAACTAGGTCCTCGCTATCTACATCGACGTTCTTGTTAATGGAACCTGACAAGAAGCAAAGGGCCAAGAACTGTCTGGAACCGGAATGAGTAACTATTACATAAAAGAAAATTGATTTAACAGAGAAAGATGGTAATTGTGCTGGAAGCCGGTTCGGGATCCAGCCACAGATCAATAATAACTTTTTTGTATATTTGATTTCAAAAAAATCAATCTCTTAATTTTATAATAAAAATGATTAACATAAATTATAATAAAGTATAAACTTAACTCGTACCTTATTACGAAGATTGATCCTTATCTTATTGAATCATTCGAACCGTTTCTGAAATCAATTCATCTCAACCACTGTACCTGCACAAATCGATTCTTCTCGTTATTCAAGGAATACAAAGAGCAGTGATTTGGGATATAAGAGTACAAGAATTTATCCCTCGTTTGCAGCTTATTTAGAAAGGCTAGCCAAAGGAATACTTTGGGCTAGTTCTTTTATGCCATACTAAATTTATGCCAAGGAGCACACGGATTAGGAGGTCTCATTGTTGGATACCTTGCTCTCGTGAGTCATAAGTCCGACGTCTTAAGTGACATCTGGACGCGTATCCCATAAGGGTGGCGTACTCCAATCAGGACAAATATTGAAACAACTCACTGTTCCTATTTCAGAACAAAATTTGGGAAACCCAAACTGAATTTCAGCATGACTTGTTCAGAACATTTAGGCCCTATGTCTCTAATTTATTTAGAGATAAGAATATCTCATTTGGAGATCCCATAACAAAGTTATGGCAAAAAAGATTCGATAGGGTTTTGGCCTCAGTCATATTGCATCTATCTTGGAGGTAATTGGCATAACCGTCATTAGAGGTATCAGATTAAGATCGTTTTGGGACGGACTTCGAGATCTACCACCTTTATAAAAACCTCGAAGACGGATTCTATCGTCTGAAGGGGCCAAAAATGGAGCAGACAATAGCAAAAAGTAGACGAAGCAAGAAGCAGAGGAATGCACGAAGCAGACGAATGCAAGGAGCATACAAATCAGGAAGTAGACGAATGCACGAAGCAGACAAATGCAAGGAGTAGACAAATGCACGAAGCAAAGAATGCAAGGAGCAGACGAATCAGGAAGCAGACGAATGCACGAAGTAGACAAATGCAAGGACCAGACGAATCAGGAAGTAGAAGAGTGCACAAAATAGACGAATGCAAGGAGCAGACAAATCAGGAAGTAGACGAATGAACGAAGCAGATGAATGCAAGGAGCAGGCAAATCAGGAAGCAGAAAAATGCACGAAGTAGACGAATGCAAGAAGCAGACGAATCAGGAAGCAGACTAATGCACGAAGTAGACGAATGTAAGAAGCAAACAAATCAGGAAGCGGATGAATGCACAAAGCAGACGAATGCAAGGGGCAAACGAATCAGGAAGCAGACGAATGCACGAAGTAGGTGAAACAGGTCAACTTAAGATGATGTAACACTTAAGACGAAGCGGATTCAACTTAAAACGAAGCAAAGTCAACTTAAGATGATGTAATTCTTAAGATGAAACGGAGTCAACTTAAGACGATATGACGTCATCACAAATGATATGTCTCTACAGACGATACCATTTTATAGACGATATGACGTCATCACAAACGATACCACTTACAGACTATACATCCTACAAACGATGTGACGTCATCACAGATAAAATGATGTCATCACAGATGAAATGATGTCATCACAGACGATACCACTTGACACTCCTAAGCATCTGCCCTTTTAAGGACCATAATTTTGGACTCTGAAATCCAAAATTTGCCTACTATAAACTATTTAGAAGCTAAAAGAAAGTCCTACAATTTTCTAAAAGCCACATTTTCCTAAATTTGCCTAGGTTAAACCAGATCTTCCCCTGACGTTTGAACTGCAACGTCTTCCTTATGCAAACTTTAAAATGCAATGTATAAAATTGAGAGGAAATTATGAGCAAACATGCAATCTTATTCCATTTCCATCAAAGATAAGCGTTTTACAAAGCTTTGGTGGGCATTTCAAGTCGTAAATACATTAACATCTTGAAATCCCAAATTACAAAAGATACATAAATCATGAGTTGCTCAAAATGCAACTAAAGACTTGCTTTACAAGATTTGCTTCAAATACAAAACATTTCAAAAGTGGAGTGATGTCTTAGCTATTGACTACTTGATGTCTAACTCATTAACTGCTTATGGGGAGGAAAATAAGGGTAAGCTTGAAGCTCATAAGTAACAATTTTATAATTGGTAACAAGCAAAACCATTTATATAATCAGTTTCAGTGCAGAAAATTTATGTTTATGTAAAATGTGCATGCATCATTCTTGTCAACTTATCATGAACATGTAGCATATCAAAATGATTTGGGTTGATCCTTAAACACGATGCACTACACATTTTCACGTAATGGTCTTATGTAGCCATAAACTTGAGAGAGTCCGTGAAGAAGCTCCGTGCCACTAGCAAACAGGCGGGAAAAACCTATAACTTGGTCAACGTGTACGTGACATTCTCGAGGGACTACCACAAACCCACATAACACATATTTCATAACTTGTAAACTTGTTGCCTAAAATGGTGTATGTTTGCAAAACTTGTGTTTCATGAGCATAAAATATTTCATATGCGTTTTCAAAACTTGATATCTTTTCAGAAATCATTTTCATAAATCAAACAAAATTTATAAACACAATATACAACACCTTTTCAAAGCATTCAAGAACAATAAATGCACATGAATAAGGTAGTTAAAAAATCATTTCTTGTCATTTCTTCAAAGAAATTTTAATGGCTTATTACTTAATTATAAAAGTGAAACCCACCTTGAATTTCCTTGCTTTTAACTTGCTTAAATGTGCCTCTCCTCTTGCTCCTCTTGTCTTTCTTGATTCCCTTTTCATAGATAAAAACCCCAAGTTCAAATGGGTTTTCAAATGAAAATCCCTCAAAGCACAATCACTAAAATTAATTTTAGAATACTTAAATTCATGCATCTTATAAGCTCTTTGAACCAAAACCCTTTCAAAAATCCAAAAAGGTTTAACATTAACTTACCTTGAATCTTCACCAAATGGAGAGATGTTTGGTTCAAAAGAGAGCTCTTGTCTTCCTCTACCTTTTTCCCTTCTTACATAACTTCAAAATCACTCTTTAAGACTAAGAAAAATCAAGACCTAGCATACCTCTAATCTTTCTCATCTTTTTCTCTCTTCTCATGCTTCTCTCTTCTCTCTTTTCTTCAATCACGTTTTTGGCTTCTTAAATGTAACCCAAAATTTTCCTCTTACCATCTTGCCCCTCCTTCTAAGCCTTAATGCTTCTAAACTTATGTGACTTGCCAAATTTGCCCTTACACACTCTTACTACTTTAATACTTCAATTCCCTTAACTTATGTTATATTATCTTACCACATTAACATGCTAATTAATCCCACATATTAATCCCTCATAACCTCAACATTAATTTAAATCATGCCTAATAATATAAAAAAATTTGGGAGCCAACACTTATAGTAGTGTAGGCCGAAGATTTGTGTATGCTTTTAAGGAGCTGGCTAGCCATTCCAATTTGTCAGGTCGGGAACAATTTGGATGGTACGGTAGAGGTTGTAGGGTGCATATGGTCTTAATTGTAGCCTCTTGCCAACTCCACCAATTATTTCTGATAACATTGGAAACTTTTGCATTCATAAGTAATTCTGAACTATTGATTACTCTAGGAGTTGAGAGATCCTTCCTGATACCTCTAAAATGCCAAGGATCCTTTCATAAGAAAGTAGAAATTCTATTTCCTATCTTAAATTTGAATTGGTTCCCAATAAGGTTCTTAACATGTCAAAGCTTTCTTCAACTTCAGGAATTATTATTAGTAAGTTGAGTATCCCAATGAGATCCCTAACATGTAAACATTTTTCTGGAGAGCCTTATTATCATTATTACTTCTTGTATTTTTTAATCACATTTTTAGTTTATTATTTATTTCATATTTTATGTATTAAGTATTTATTTTATTTTTAATATTATTGTTTGTTTATTTTTTTATTTTATGATTTATTATTAATTTTCTTTTCTTTATATATTTTTTAATTTTTATTGTCATTTACTATCTACTAATTAAAGGTAAGACTATATACTAATAATAGATCTTATTAAATCCCTTGTTTTAACATAATATTTAACATATTATTACTGTTATTATTATTGATTGAAACTTTCAACATCTAATTATTGGTCTTTAACTATCGACTTTTCTTTTTGATCCAATCTTTGACCAACCAATACCTTTCTATGTATGATTGTATTCCATTTCCTTAGTTGATCTTATTTAGTCCTTTTCCATTATGGATATTGTTTTCATGTTCACATCCATTTCTTTCTCCCTTTTTTTTCATTTCTCACCTCTATCCACGTAAAGTCTAATTAATTATTGTGCCGAATTTGAGACTAAATGGCATAATTATGAGAGGACGAGTATCACTTGACCGAAGGATTGCTGCTTGTAAACCTTTAATTAGGAACGAGCATTCGGGTAATTTGGGTTAGATTTTTACTGTTTGGGTCCAGCCCGAATTATCAGAAAATTTTTTTCCCTTACCCAGTTCGAACCCGAACTTATCCGGCCCGATTTACCCGATTTATCCGAATTATCCCAGCTCGATTTACCCGAATTACCCTAATTACCCTATTTCACAATTTTTTTAAACCTAATTCGAATAATCGGGCCAGCCCGAATTTTTTTCATACCCGTCTCGGCCCGAAAATAATTTGGGTAACACCCAGGCCGGTCCAAATTATCCAAACTTTAGAATTTCCTTATCCGAATTAATTCAGGCCGGGCCGAAAAATCGAGCCGGCTCAAATAATGCTCACCCCTACCTTTGATGATTTTTTTATATGGACAAATCCTGCAACCGGTGTATATTATACGCATTGACAAATTTTTACAATTTTTAATTGTAATTAAATATACCGTTTTAATTAAAAATATGGACAAAGATAGACATAGCCGATGAATGGTCAAGAAGCGTTTGCGTATCAACAAAATGTTCGACTTTTCAGTGCTTGAGACAAAAATCCATTTGAAGTCTCACAATCGATTGGAAAAATTCCAAGTGGTCCTCGATCAAGCTGTCAGTAGGCATAATGACGGAGAACTGGTCATACAGAGAAGTAGTCAAGAAACAGGCAATGAGATCTCTTCTTGAGTTTGAAGTCATGAACAGTTGACATATAGAAAGCAATGAAGTTAGGTAATGGGATAGATGGAAGGTTGTCAAAAAGCATGCAATGACGCCTCTGCCTAAGTTTGGCGGTCACAAACAAATGCTATAGAAAGCAATGGAGGTAGGTGTCAAAAAGCATGCAATGACGCCTCTGCTTAAGTTTGGCGGTCACAAACAAATGCTATTAGCAATATAATTTTCTGACGTCCGAGTTGCGGCTTGTTTTCATGGAGAAATTTTTTTGATTCTTCTATCAACTCTCTTGAATATAAGTAATTTATGTTTATAATGTAGTTACTTTTTCACATGTTTGTCAATAAGAGTTGAAAAAGAAAACACATTAAGTAGTTTTAATTTACCAATAATTGTACAAATCCAAAATTAATACTATTGTATTATAGAAATAGATAGCTGATTCTATAGAGATAATTATCTAATTTTCTAGAGAAAATTAATTGATATTCTATAAATTAGTAGCTGAATTAATGAGACTTTATTTCTTAGAGAATAAATAGTTCTCCTTGATTTAAGGAGATGATTAGGGTTGTATTGTCTAATATATTCCTTGTACTATTTACAAAAAAATCAAGGAAGAATGACTTTTCCCTCTTTCTTCTTTCTTCATGGTTTAAAAGCCACAACTCTTTCATAATATTTTTTCTTTCTTCATACAAATTAGTCTTAAACGACCTATCGTTTATCGATGACTGACTAGTGGAGATACTCCTCATCCTCTAACGATGATTTCAACAATTTGACTATGACTAATTATGACAGGAAACACACAATGTTTGTGATGGCGTGTGGAGTCTGGTGGTGGTGTCCGGAGGTGATTTGTGAAATTTGAGAAGTTTTTTTTTAGTTCTCACAGATACAAACAGACAGTTGGATTGGGGGTCGATTTCTGGACAAACGGCTGAGAATTAGGTTTTTAGGAAAGAAGAAAAGTTGTAGAAATTTTTGTGAACTACAATTTAGAATCAAGAATAAGGTCAAACGGATAAGGGATGGTCGACTTAGATTGGGTTTTTTGAATACATGTTTGGCTGGGCCATTGATTGGCGATGGTTGGGAAAACTAGAAATTTTGAGATGGATGGAGTTAGAAATGGGTAGAAAACCCTTCTGGAGATTTCTAGTTTGAGAAGTGAACAACACTATGGATTTGGAATCACCTAAATCGGACAATCATATAAAAAGTTATGAATTTTCTTGTACAACTGGTCAGACATAATTCTAGCGATCAAATCAAATGAAATAATGAACAAAGTTGAATGTTTTCAAAAAACAAACAAACCCAACGATTATTCTTTAGAGAAACAATCAAAACCTAATAGTTTTTGGAAAGTAATAAAACCCTATGATATGTTTTAGGAAAACATTCAAATTCTTAAGAATTGCAAAGCAAATTCTCTCAATTTTCATTCATAATAATTTGTCCATGTTAGAGAGATTACAAATGCATATATAAGGAAATGTAAGGCAAACTAAGGTCTTGATGGATAACCATAAATTTAGTTTCTCTTCAACCCATAATACTACCATTAAATATCATAAATAAGGAAATACAACCTTCATAACTGCTATCATAAAGGCTGCAAATAAAAGGTCTCTTAAAAGAAAACAGATCAATGCATAAAAGTAAAGTAAATGAGCAATTAAAGGCTCTTATTCTTCTCTTCACTTTGGCTGGGCTTGAGATGCCTTTTGGGCTGCAAAACCATGTCAAAGTGTACAACAAAGACTCCCTTTGTTGGCCGAAATAACTCCTTTAAATGGTTAGATTTAGGCTTCATAAATTAAGGCCTGGAAAACTCCAAAGGGCTTCAACAAGATTTGTAGCTTTAAAATAAGATTGGGCTCTTCTTCAAGTTCTTCTTCTTCAACCATGCCTTCTTCATCACTACTTATTGGATTGAAGCCCATATTAGTAACATCTTCTAATGCTTGGCTTGATGGACCTCCATCATTCTCCTCTCCTTCAAAGGCTTCTTCTTGGTCTTGGACTTGGGCTTTGATGGTCCTCCATCAAAAGGAATTTTAATTCTCTATCTCAATACTGTGTTCAAGTATCTAGTTCATCAGACTTTAAAGATGTTAATTTTATTGGATTGAACAAAAAATTTCTTTTTTGTTACTGAGGTTTGCATTTGATTCTACATTAAAGATAGAAATTTAATTCTTCTTGTTTTGTCCTTGCTAAATTTTATTGTCTTATCGAGAGGAATCCTATATGTTGGTTATAAATAATTTTGGGTTACAAAAAAGATAAGAGCTTGTGGAAGAGGACACGAACTACAGCTCATTAATAGCTACAAATGGGGATTTTCTTTCGGCCTAATCTGGATAAGAGTCAACCTTATCTAGGCTAGTTTAATAGACATCCCAAGTAGGGATTAGGTGTAACATCCCACTCCCGCGTAACCCGAACCCGACATCGATGATGATATCCGAGTCCGTGCCCCGCGAGGGTGACATGCTACATCAGTCAGACGAAACTCAGTATAACCCCCTTTTTTTGTGAATACATTCATATGTGCGGAAAACAGTAAATAATTTAAGCCCACGTTAATTCGTAAACATTTTCAGTCATTACAAACGTTCAACAATAATTAAAAAAATAGCAATTAAATGTACAAAAACTCCACAACCAAATTGGGCCCACTATAAATACAAAGCATCATTTTACAGAGATTGCGGAAGACAAATTTACAGGACACTAATGCAGACGCGAACTGATCCCAACTTCTATTTTTCACTTGTGTGCAGTGGGTATACTCCCGTGTCTAATGGGGTACTCTTTAAGGCCTGAAAAATAATTGCAAATTTTGGGTGAGTTTTACGAACTCAGTGAAGAACCATCATCGATGGTCCACTTAATTCATGCAGCAGTCAAGTATATCACAGATATTTCACAATCTCACATTCAGAAGTCCCACGTATTGATTGCACTTAAGCAGTTCACAGATCATTTCACAGTAGCACACTAAGAAATACCACATGGTTGGATTAACAGCAAACCACAATATACAAGGCATTCTTGCCTTTTTCCCATATACAATATTCAATCAATTATGTATGCAATACATATGTGACCCTTTCCCATTTTATTACGTTATTGTGACCGAGTGCTTGTTCTGTCCCATATAAGCATTAGACGCGTTTTAGGAGTAGGAGAGCCTTCTGGGTATGTGATTGAGCCTAAGTTTATATTATTAATTGGCCTCACTTTCATAACTGTTTATGCACTTTTTGACCCCTAACTGATATTTTTTTGTGCTTAAATTGGTTTCTTACATCGAGCTTTCACAATTTGCAATTTGTCAGTACTTTGTCGTGTTTTGATG
>JANZLX010000009.1:7973596-7983864 GCA_025531955.1 Erythroxylum orinocense | reverse complement strand
TATTTCAGTTTCCTTTTAATTTCTACAACTTATGGTAGTTTTATGGACAATTATGGGATGTTTTATTTGTATTTATAATGCATTAGTTGCTGGAGGGAAGCCAAAAGGGCTGGAGAAACTGGATTGTGGTTATCCTAGTTTAAAACTTTCCTATTTAAACAACTAGCTTTCTATGTTTGAATGACAGATTATGATGAATGAAAATTGAGAGAATTTGTTTTGCAATTCTTATGGGATTGAATGTTTTCCGAAAACATATCATAGGGTTTTATTAGTTTCCACAAACTATTGGGTTTTGATTGTTTCTCCAAAGAATAATCGTTGGGTTTGTTCGTTTTCCGAAAACATTCAACTTTGTTCATTGTTCTGTTTGGTTTGATCGCTATAATTCTTTTTGACCAGTTGTACGAGAAAATTCATAACTTTTTGTTTGTTTTTCCGATTTAGGTGATTCCAAAACCATAGTGTTGTTCATTTAAAACTAGAAATCTCTAGAAGGTTTTTCTACCCAGTTCTAACTCCAGTTGTCTCAAAATTTTCGGTTTGGTGTTGAATTTTGACTAGAGGTGAATTTTTGTGGTGGAGTGGAATTGGTCAGTTTTGGTGGTGGAAATGAGGGTGGTTTGAAGTCTAGTGGTGGCTGGATTTGGTGATGGTGGTGTGCAGAGGTGATTGGTGAAATTTGAGAATTTTTTGAGTTCTCGAGGATATGAATAGACAGACGGATTGGGGGTCGATTTTTGGACAAATGGCTAAGAATTTGGTTTCTAGGAAAGAAGCGACGTTGTAGCACTTTTTGTGAACTATAATTTAGAATCAAGACTCGGGTCAAAAGGATAGGGGACAGTCGAGTTAGGTTGGTTTTTACGAATACATGTCTGGCTGGGCAGTTGATTGGTGATGGTTGGGAAAATTGGAAATTTTGGGACAGCTGGAGTTAGAATTGGGTAGAATAACCTTATGTAGATTTCTAGTTTAAGAAGTGAAAAATGCTATGGCTTTGGAATCACCTAAATCGGACAATCACACAAAAAGTTATAAATTTTCTCGTACAACTTGTCAGATAGAATTCTAACGATCAAACCAAATGGAACAATGAACAAAGTTGAATGCTTTCAGAAAACAAACAAACCCAACAATTGTTCTTTGGAGAAACAATCCAAACCCAATAGCTTTTGGAAACTAACAAAACCTAAGGAAAGATAATAAATTGAAAAAACAAATTCTCTCTTAATTTTTGATGCATAATCGTCCATGTTGGAGAGATTACAAATGCATATATAAGGAAATGTAAGGCAAACAAGATTTTGGGCTTCAACAAGATTTGCAGCTTCAAAATAAGATTGGGCTCTTCTTCAAGTTCTTCTTCGACCATGACTTCTTCATCACTACTTGTTGGATTGAAGCCAATATCAGTAACATCATCTAATGCTTGGCTTGATGGACCTCCATCATTCTCCTCTCCTTCAAAGGCTTCTTCTTGGTTTTAGACTTGGGCTTGATGGCTTGATGGTCCTCCATCATTCTCCCATTCTTGGGAGGACTTTCCTTCATCCTTGAAGAGTAATAGGATGACTCTACCATAATCAACATCATGCCCATGAAAAATCAAGCAATGAACTCCATATTTGTATTTCAAAGGTTTTTCAATATTACCACAAAGAGTTTTGGAGCTTGGTTGCAAGATTTCACCGTTAAAAAGCTTCAACAAACCAAAGTATCCAACCTTCCCTATTGTCTTCATCCAATCACACCAAGTTTTATTCCTATAGTCATGAAACATAAAAGCTTCTATTTGCTGTTTATATGATAATTGGCTTGGTGGAATGTTATAAGGGTCAATATAGGTATGCAGAGGGATTTCTAAGAGTGAGAATAGTGCAGAAGATTCCTCTTCATGAGTGGTATTGTCTATGGACGGCTTGTCCTCAAAGTTTGGTGGAGAACTATAGACTACAAGCACTTGTTCTTGAACATCATTTTCCATGAAAGTTGAAATATCATATGAAGCAATTTCATCATCAATAAACGCAACACAATCTATACTAGAGTCTACATGCGCAACATCATCAACAAATAATGGCGTATAATCATTTTTTTAACCTCATTTTCCAAATGGAAGTCAATGGCTTCTTCATTTGAAGACTCCAATGGTTCCTCCTCTTTTGCTTGATGTTGCATTGCTTGTTCAATATGTTTTGGTCAAAGGACTCCAAACATTCAGTTTCTTCCAAGGATTTGACATTTTCAGTCACTCCTTCCTTTTCAAAGGATTGCCCTAAATATTCGGCCTCCTCTTGAATTGCTCTTTCAATTTCTTGAACCTCTTCAATTGTCATAGGTTGAAGATTAGGACATTCAAATTCAAAGTGTCCAAAACCCCAACATTTAGGACATCTTATGTGTTCAAAGGGCTGAAATTCTTCGTAAGATTGCTTTAAATAATCTACCTCTAGCTCTCCATGCCCATAGTTGTCATGTTCATACTCATAGGGCTCATATTCATAATAATAATAGTCATCATCATAAGTTCGATTTACCTTAAGGACTTGAGAATCCAAACTGTAAATTACTTCATCTTCTTTAAATTCCATGAGCTCCTTCAACTTGGACCTGAACTTGTACTCTTCATTTTTCTTCATGATATTGGCCTTGACTTTTTCATGTAGCTTGACAATTTCCTGGGCCCTATTTTCAGCTTGAATGTTTGATGGAAAGCTAAATGTGACTTGATTCAAAGTAATAGGCACAAGAGGATTAGTACCATAAACAACTTCAAATGGAGATAGATTTGTAGTTTTATTGTTGGAACAACTGTAGGCAAACTTGGCATGTGCTAGCATGTTGCCCCAATTCTTGGTTCTTCCTTTCAGTAGGCTTTTAGAATATTCCCAAGACTCCTATTTACTACTTCTGTTTGTCCATCAGTTTGTGGATGGAAAGAAGTATTAAATTTGAGTTTTGTTCCTAACCTACCCCACAAATGTCTCCAAAAATGGATAACAATATTTACATCCCTATCACTTACCATGCTTTTTGGAAATGCGAGTGGTTTGAAGTCTGGTGGTGGCCGAAGTTGGTGGTGGTGGTGTCCAGAGGTGATTGGTGAAATTTGAGAATTTTTTGAGTTCTAGCGAATACAAATATACGGTCAGATTGGGGGTTGATTTCTGGACAAATGGTTGAGAATTTGGTTTCTAGGAAAAAGAAAAGTTGTAGAAATTTTTGTGAACTACAATTTAGAAAAAGAATCAGGTCAAACAGATAAGAGACGGTCGAGTTAGCTTAGTTTTTTCTGAATAAATGTTTAGCTAGGCAGTTGATTGAGGATGGTTGGGAAAACCGGAAATTTTGAGATGGATGAAGTTAGAAATGGGTATAGAACCCTTTTGGATATTTCTAGCTTAAGAAGTGAACAACACTATGGCTTTGGAATCACCTAAATCGGACAATCATACAAAAAGTTATGAATTTTCTCATACAACTGGTCAGACAGAATCCTAGCTATGAAACTAAACGGAACAAAGAACAAAGTTGAATGTTTTCGGAAAACAAACAAACCCAACGGTTGTTCTTTGGAGAAACAATCAAAATCCAATAGTTTTTGGAAACTAACAAAACCTAAGGAAAGATAATAAATTGCAAAAGCAAATTTTCTCTTAATTTTTGATGCATAATCGTCTATGTTAGAGAGATTACAAATGCATATATAAGGAAATGTAAGGCAAACTAAGGGTCTTGATGATAACCACAAATTTGGTTTCTCATCAGCCCATAATACTATCATTAAATATCATAAATAAGGAAATAAAACCTTCTTAACTACTATCATAAAGGCTGCAAATAAAAGGTCTTCTTAAAGGAAAATAGATCAATGTATAGAAGGAAAGTCAATGAGCAATTAAAGGCTCTTATTCTTCTCATCAATTTGGCTGGGCTTGAGATGCTTTTTAGGCTGCAAAATCATGTCAAAGTGTACAACAAAGACTCCCTTTGTTGGCCAAAATAACTCCTTCAAATGGTTGATTTTAGGCTTCATAAATCAAGGCCTGGAAAACTCCAAAGGGCTTCAATAAGATTTGCAGCTTCAAAATAAGATTGGGCTCTTCTTCAAGTTCTTCTTCTTCGACCATGCCTTCTTCATCACTACTTGTTGGATTGAAGCCCATATTAGTAACATCTTCTAATGCTTGGCTTGATGGATCTCCATCAGTTTGGCTCAAGCTTGCCCTTTTAATTGACGAATCATATGTTAAACGACCATAAATACCTAGAATGGTTTCAAACAATAAAGTTAGCATTGCTGGTAGAGGAAAACTTGACTATTTGACTAGAGAGATAAAAAGGTCTACTCCGGATGATCCAAATATGACAATGTGAAGGTTCGATAAATTTTTTATCACAACTTGGTTAAGCACGCTAACAACAAAAGATGTATGAGATGCAACCTGAGAGAGGTATTTGGATAATAACTTTCTTTTTAAAATTTTAAACTAAAAACGAAACTATGGAAGGCCAAGCAAGGAGACTGTAACGTTACTTTGAACTAACTTGTAACCTTATGGCAAGAATTGAACCTATGTTCTGAAAAATATTGGGACTATTCGAATGATAGTGTTTAGCATAAAAAGGGAAGAAAATGATGTGGTTTATGTTTTTCTTACAGGATTTAATCAAGAACTAGATGAAGTCAAAGACTGAATTTTAGGAAGAAAGCCTTTGCTCTCTATCAAAGGGGTTTTGTAACAGCCCAGACCACCTACCCACTAATATTGTTCGTTTTGGGTTGCCCCTTAGGCCAAACCCCTCACAGTTTTGCTCTTCCCACACTTGGGAAGATGCGTCTAAGGCGGAGAGGTATCTATACCCTTATAAGGCATATTTGTTATCCTCTCCAATCGATGTGGGATCTCACTCCCTTCACCCCCTTCAGGGCTCAACTTAGTTGGCACAATGGTTCGGGTAATGGCTCCGATACCATTTGTAATAGCCCATACCACTCGTCCACTGATATTGTCAACTTTATGTTGCCCCTTAGGTCAAATCTCTCACAGTTTTGCTCTTCCCACACTTGGAAAAATGCGTCTAAAGGGGAGAGGTATCTATACCTTTATAAGGCATGCTTCGTTCTCCTCTCCAACGGATGTGGGATCTCACACTCTCCACCCCCTTTAGGGCCTAGCCTAGCTGGAACAATAATTCGAGTACCGGCTCTGATACCATTTGTAATATCCCAAACCACCCGCCCACATATATTGTTCGCTTTGGGTTGCCCTCGGGCTAAACCCCTCATGGTTTTGCTCTTCCCACCTTTGGGAAAATGTGTCTTAGGGGGAGAGATATCTGTACCCTTATAAGACGTACTTCGTTCCCTCTCCAACCAATATGAGATCTCACACTCTCCAACCCCTTAAAGCCCAGCCTTGCAGGCACAACGGCTCGGGTATCGGTTCTGATACCATTTATAATAGTTCAGATCACACATCTACAGATATTATCCACTTTGGGTTCGGGCCAAACCCTCACAGTTTTCGGAATAAGGGGAGAGGTATCCATACCCTTATAAGGCATACTTCGTTCTCCTCTCCAACCGATGTAGGATCTCATAGGTTTTTCGGAAGTAATGAGAGAGGAGAAGAGGAAAAAAGTGATAATTGGCAACACCAGATCAAAGGCTGAAGGTTTTACACTCGTGTCAAAAAGAATATAGGCTAAAGGAGAGGAAAAACAACAAAAATTTGTGTGATCACTGTAAACATGATTCACACACATAGGAAACATGTTGGAAAATTAATGAGAAGAAAAAAGAAGGAAGACAAATAATTCAGAGGCAACCATACCTACCAAGCCAAAAATGTTGAATCCAAGCTCGAAACATCTTTTAGAACATAGTCTTTCATAAAGGAACAAATACAACAAATATGTAAAATTCTTTAGTTTTAAAATTTCTCTAGTTGAAATCCTTCATATTCTTTAGTTTAGAAAGTTAATTATCTAGTTATCTCTTATTTCAAGATCAATTTAGATAATTCTTAGATAATTGATTCTCGGGCAACAAATCATATGACTAAATCCTCTCAATTGTTTTCTTCATATAGTCCTTATGTAAGAAATCAAAAAGTAAAAATACCAGATGGTTCCTATTCAACAGTAGCTAGGAAAGGATGAATTGTTCTTTACCTTGATCTTACACTCCATGCTCTTCATGTTCTTAAATTGTCTTGTAATTTGTCGTCAGTCAATAAAATAACTATTGATCAAAATCATCGAGCTAATTTTTCTTTATGTAATTGTCAATTTCAGGATTTGAACATGGGGAAGATGATCGGCAATGTTCTTTATTTCTATGAAAGTGGATATAATTCAAACATGCAATCCCAGAGAACTTGGGTCAATTCTATTTCAATGCTTTTTTAGAATAAAATTATGTTATGAAATTTTAGAATAGGATATCCAATTTTATAGTGAAGGGTCTTATGGCCTTATATATTAGAATAGCTATAATAACTAGAAAAAGATGGTTCATAACTTTCATTGACCAAACTAGAAATATTTAATTATTTTTACTTAATGAGAAGTCAAATGCCGAGAGTGTGTTTCAAAACTTTTATAATATGATCCATACACAATTTCAAACTAGAGTTTAAGTTTACAAAAGCGATAATGGAAATTAATACTTCAAGAAGATTTTAAGGATTTTTTTGTTGAAAAATACGTATTGTTCTTCAAAGCTAATGTACTAACACCTTAACAAGAAAACATAATAATAGAGAGAAAAAAACATTTGTTACAAATTGCTAGATGTGTAATGTTTTCAACTAATCCTCTTAAGTACTTATAAGATGAGGCTATCTTAGCAGCTATATATTTAATGAATAGGATGCCTTCAAAAACTTTAAATTTTCAAACTCCTCTTAATTGTTTTAATGAATGTTTTTCTTTATCTCGGCTATTAAAGTGTTTAAGTGTACTACAATTTTTTATATTCATGACAACAATTGGGAAAAATTTGTCCTAAAGTCAGTAGCAAAACCACTATGCAAATCAGAGGATACATGAACTTATAGAAGTCTAGACTCCTTAATGAAGACTACTGTACTATAATGTGGAATGTTTAGACTTATTAACACTGAAGTAACTTATATTTAGGCTCAGAAGCTTTTGAAGCTTGGTTTTCAGTTTATATAGCTCCTTGTAACTTTTTCTTGCCATTAATGGCTTAATTCATTATTATTTCCTACAAAACATTGATATTAAATAACGCAAATGTATTTTTGTTGATTACCATTCTATTTAAAAAGGGTACAAGTGCTTTGAACCAATATTCAAAAGATTTTTTGTTTCCATGGATGTCATTTGAAGATAAAACTTATTTTCTCTCACCATATCTTCAAAGGAGACACATAGTGAAGAATCATTTTTTTTATTTTTATGAGGAAAATGAGACCATGGCCGTGGTCAACACTTACAATGATGTACATATTTTTTATAATCCTAATTCAAATACCTTATGGTGTCTTAAGTAATGAAAATAAGGATTCATTTCGATGTCTTTACAAATTCAATCTTAAGAAAAGAATAAAATGTGAGAGAGACAAGATGGAAATCATTTTAAAGGGAAAGTTCTATTGAGAAAATGTCCAGAATGACAAAAAAACATAGACATCTTATAGGATGGTCAAGGGTAACTCGAAAAGAAATCCAAAAATTAGATACCAACTAGGTAAATACTTAGTTTCAGCCTATTTCTATTGAGTTAGTGTCACCTAAACTAATATCTATTCTAGAATCAGATGAAACCTTAGATTATGTATTACTCATAGGAAAAGTTTTAAAACTTATATCGAGATCCTATGTATAACTTCTTATCATATCAGAGCCTATTTCCATCATTTCAAGCATTTAATGCTAAGCTGTCAAAATTTTCCATTCCTAATAATATACAAGAGGATCTAAATATTACTAAGTGGAGCGATGCAATCATGGAGGAGATGAGAGCTTTAGAGAAGAATAAAACGTGGGAGGAACTTAACCTTTTAAGAGGAAAAAAACTAGTCAGATGTAAATGAGTGTTTGCATTGAAGTACAGTTCTTATAGATCACTTGAAAGATATAAGGCTCACCTTATTGCTAATGAGCTTACTGAAACCTATGACATTAACTATTCAGAAACTTTTTCACCTGTTGCTAAGTTAAATATTGTAAGAGTGTTGCTTTCCGTTGTAGTTAATCTAGATTGGAGTCTACGTAACATCCCACTTCCATAGAACATATATCTGACATTCTAGAGAACATTCAAGCATAAACCTCACAGAAGCGGCTTGTTAAAACAGTCACATAACTTATTATGGCATCATATAGAACATAAATATTTTAGAAAAAAACTAAGTTGTCTCATTTCATTAATGAACATAAGCATACATTGTGATTACATTCCTTGTATTTGATTTATAAACATAAGTATCCATTTTGTTATTACACTTATAACTCCTATTTATACAATACATGACATGTCAAAGTTCGCAACTCTATACAATGTGTACAACATAAACTAGATATTGGACTAAAATATTTTATCTAGATGCTTTAGTATTAGTTGACCAGACCTTGGAGCCATTCTTGGTTCTAAAATGGACAATTCTAGGTTGCTACTAGATTGTCTACGAAACTAGGTTATCCCAGTACCTGAAAATTAATGATGTAATTTTGATGAGTTTGCGAACTCAGTGAGTGAACCATCACCGATGTGTTCACTTAAGTTAGGACATAATATTGGCCGAGGTATCTTGGCCGAGGTGATACTCTTCGAAATATTTCATCTTTCACTTATTAGTTTGCATCTCTTTAGTCTTAAACCACTAATCTCATGAGATTCCATAACCTCAATGTCAATCAGCTCAACTCATTTGTCATTAACGTGGATCACTTAGCCCCTATTACAGATTCATTTCACTCATCACTCATCAACATTATCTCAAGTCAATCATGGTCTTCAACCATTTTTAGGCCCTGTTCACTTCAATATAGGGGTGAACGACTCCTTTTTGTTGTATGACACCTTATACACTATTCGAATGGTGTCACCAATATAACGATTGTTATGCCCGCAATTAATTTGAACTATACATCAATCTCATGTCCCCATGAACTCCAAAAATATCAACTTTACACTTGTCACCAATAGTCAAGTCTGTTGGTAATTCCAACATATAATCACTTGGTTTAACATTCTAAACCATCTATTATCCTTTTGATGTACTTTTATTAGACCATAACGCTTCAATTGTTTCTTGTGTTTTCTCTCACAGTTTTTTTATCAGGTAGTACACCTACTTCTTAATCCAATCATAAATATCATTTTTCATTTTCAATTCCTCAATACGATTCGCAAATTCTAAATCCTCGATTTGGGCTTTGCCAATCCTTTTATACACACCTGATTTGGACTTCCACTAGCCACTGCTATAGGTCGACATTTGGCACGCAATATTACACTAGGTTTGATAACCTTCTCATCTAAATTTGTGATATTGTACTATTGAATTTTCCATTCAATACATGGAAGTGCAGCACTAGCTTTATTATGAAGTACTCAATTGCATCATCCCTTTCAATTCTGTCGAACCCACAAAATACCTCAATCGTTATCGATTTGCAGATTCATCGACATATCCAAAATGTTTCTATAAGGCCTTCGAGCTTGCAAAGCAATTCCTTGTATCACAAATTTCACGTCATCGATCAAAATGCAGCCCATAAGGTTATACTTGTTCCTTGGTATATAAAACCACGTTACACTATTTCAACAGATTGCACCATAATCTTTACTGGAACACTTTGTTATATATTGCAAAATCTCCAAATCGAAGTGATACAATCAATACCCGAGTTATAAATTTCTAATAATATCTCTTTTTACATTCATCAGTCATATGATTCCCACGTTTTTTTTTTCCTCAAACAATTTTGTCAAAGAGCTAAGACCAGAAAACCTTTAACAACTTCTGGGCGTATCCAACATACATCTATTTCCAAAGAACTTTGAATCTAACATACATTCCTCGAAATTTCTCACTTTATCATCACCTTTACCCTTTTTTCGGTCTTACAATATGCCATGTTCAGATATGAAACAACCCACATTCCATTTGATCAACCTAAAATGTATTCTCATTAAACTTGGCATAGTATTTGTAACATCCCACCCCCGACGGGAAGGGTAAAATAGTAAATTGGCTAGGGGTAAGAGTGATTAGGACTGCTTTGAC
>JANZLX010000009.1:7959624-7973496 GCA_025531955.1 Erythroxylum orinocense | reverse complement strand
TTTCACTATCTCCAAAACTTTTACAAGTATTCTTTCGCTGAGCCTCTTCAGGTCTCTTTACAGTCAGTATTCTTTTAAACTTAGCCTCTTCAGGCTATCTGTAGCACTTTCAAACTTGAAAAGTGTATACAACTTGTTACAGTAAAATATTGCTCTTGCAATAATCGCACAATAATCTCGTGTATATTTGTGTGTACGTCTGTATGCGTGTATCACTCTCTGTGTGTTTGTTTGTATCTCGAAACTTTGACTTCGACCACTTATTTATAGTCTTCGTCTTCAACTGCTTCTTGATAACTGTTTCTTGATTCTTTAAAGAAATGGTTATTCAGTTGAGTTCTGTAACTAACTCAGACTGATGCTTCCGTCTGCTTTCCAGCGTCTGCTTTCTAGCGTCTGCTTTCTTGCATCTGCTTTCTATCGTCTGCTTTCTTACGTTTGTTTTCTAGCGTCTGCTTTTGTTTATCATCAAAATTCTTAATCGTAAAGTCATTTTGACTTAACAGTAAAGTCTCAACGTTTCTTACAAAGGCAGTCTAACCATACTCTATTCAAAAAAAATTCTACAGCAGGAAGGATTGTGATTCTAATTGCGTATATAGATGACATTATCCTCACTGGCGATGATTATTAGGAAATTGGAAATCTTAAAAAAATCTTTCATACACGTTTGAAATTAAATACTTGGGGTCTTTTAGATAATTCCTAAGGATGGAAATTACTAGATCTAAGAAGCGCATATTAGTCACCCAACATAACTATATCCTAAACCTTCTAAAAGAAACTAGGATGAGTGGATGTAAACCATCATATACTCTTATGAAATTTAACTCAAAGCTAGGTGAAGTTAAGGAAGGAGTTCTAGTGAATACAGGTCGGTATCAATGACTAGTGGAAAAGCTAAGCTATTTATCTCACAGCAGACCAAATATTTCCTTTTCTATTAGTATGGTAAGCTAGTTTATTCATACAACCTATAAAGAATACTTGGAAGTAGTGTACATAATCTTAAGATACTTAAAAGCAAACTCTAAGAAAATGATTATTCATTTAAGAAAAGTCATCGATGATGTGTTTAACTCTACACTGATAAAGACTAGGCAGGGTCTCTTATTGACAGAAGATCAACTTCTAGGTATTGTACATTTTTTAAGGAAAATCTAGTAACCTAGAAGAGTAAAGGAAAAAGGGTATGGTAGCTAGAAGTAGTGCAAAGATAGAATGTAAGGAAATGGCTCAAGGAATTTATGAAATAATACGGCTTAAAACAGTAATGTAAGAACTTAAGAAACCAATGTAAGAACTATTAAAGTTGTTTTGTGATAACAAAGTAGCTATCAATATTGCTAACAATCTATTTCAGTATGATCAGACGAAACATATGGAGATTGCCATACATTTTATAATGGAAAAACTTGAAAGTGGTTTCATTTACATACCATTTATACCTATAAGATAATAAGTTACTAATGTCTTCACCAAAATGTTACTAAGACATAATTTTGATTTCTTTTTAATAAGTTGGGCATGATTAATATCTATGCACCAACTTAAAGGGGAGTGTTGATATTATAGAAATAATTATATGATTTTATACCAATAATTAGTTGATTCTATAGAGATAATTAGTGGCTAAATTAATGGGAATTGATTTCTTATAGAATAAATAGTTCTCCTTGATTTATGAAGGTAAATAGAGTTGTATTGTCCTATATATTCCTTGTATTATTCACAGAAAATCAAGGAAGAAATACTTTTCCCCCTTTCTTCTTTCTTTAAATACTATAGAACCAAAATTACTATTTCAATAAAAATATGAACACTAATGCAACATTTCCAATCATAAAGAGTAGTCGTTCTCACAAGCTTGTTATAAAGTTCACCTTGCCTGGTGATGCTCTCCATCAAAGCACTTTTCACAAGTTCATATAAACATAAATGAAACCATTGGGAAGTTATGAATGTGAACAAGGAAAACAATAAACCATAGAAAATAAGGAACAATGGAAATTCTATCTTTCACATCCTTGTAAGAAAGAAATTCCCTAAAGTTATAAATAATCAACCCTAAGCCTTCCACCTGAAAAGGCAACAAAAAATTATTTAGAATTGTATAGGAATTATTAGTTCCTTATTAACTATAGTCTCTTTCAAAATTTATTTTTTTTTCCTTTCATCCATGTTAGCTCCCAATTTTATAGAAGTGGTATTATATGGGGTCCTCACTTCTGTGTCTTGACTATTACTTTTCTTCTTTTCATCTTCACCATCCTTGTCTTTTGCTTCAATTAACACTACTTCAAGCTCTCTATATATATTGTCAAATTGGTTTATTAAGTCTATATTATTTAGATAAATCCTTATTTTATTTATTTTAACTTTATTTTATACTTATCTAGAAAACATATTTATAGTTGACTTAGATTCTATCTTAACATTATAAATCTATAGCTTATCATCTTAACATTAGCATCCAAATTTGGAGAAAACATGAATATCTTATCTTTACTTTCACATTGCCATCAACTTATTATGTTATATATAAATATATATTTATATATATTTTAAATATATGAGGGTTATCTTTTGTTGTATTTTTCCTCTTATTTGAAAACAAATTGTACTGGATTAAAACTCTATTTACTGTTACTACTTCCTTCGATAAAAGAAGAGATTCTTGAATCTTGGAGAGTCACAATCAATCTATACTTATAAGACAAAACAAACTCTTAAGGATAGTGATTTTTTGTCACACCATAAGCTTATATTGTTTTGTTTCTTTTTTTTGTCATAGTTTATTAACATTCTTAAGAGTTTAGATCAACCAAGCTTACTCCTCTACATTTCATCTTCCCTTTCTTTAAAAACAATTCTCTGTGTCCCTGACACTCGCTAATTTACTAGTCCTCCAATTTAGGGAGGTACCCTTTATCTAAGATCTACTACTATAACTTGTCATTTTTTAATCCCATTTTTTTCTCTATATAGTATCATTTTTAAGTGGGCTCTTAGACTCTTATTACTTAACCACCCATTTCATGATTATATGTATTAACTTGGTTTATTACTAAATTTTGGACTTAAAGTCCAAGAAGTTTATTAGTTGGGCATGTATTGGAAGTGCTTTGATATGATATGAATTTTTAAATGACATTTGATTCTCAACGAAAGTGGAATGTCAGAATTGGAAGTGCTTTGATATGATATGAATTTCTAAATGACATTTGATTCTCAACGAAAGTGGAATACCAGACTTACGTCCAATTATTATGAGCTTTGTTTGAATATCATATGTGATAGCGATATATGACATGTATGTATTTGATGCATTTCATAAAATGGATGATCAGATAAAGGTGTTTTGACTTGTGTTGTTAGCATAAAGCGCTTTCACTTAGAGCCTTGCTCCATGATTTCTGATTCTGCAAGTAGAGCTATGCTTTGTGATTTTGTTCTAATTAAGCCCTATGGGCCAGTATTTATATAAGTTTGTGATAGGCACTCGGTCACAACAATAATAACGAATGTGAGTCTCATGCATATAGCATTCATATAAGATTGAAATTCATGAATGTTTTGCAAAGCTGTATTGAATGACTATATGATATGCCCTATTATATGAGTATCTGAATAATAAATGTATGTTTAGAATGACTAACTGTGCGATATATGATGTGTGTATGTGATCCGGTGAAATCATCAATGATGGTTCACTCATTTAGTTCGCAAAACTCATCAAAAATTACAATGTGGCTTTTCAGGTAAAAGACAGGAGACCTAGTGCTTTAGAAATGACTAAAAGGCCCCCTTTGGATTTCGTTATGGCTCAAAGGTTGATCAGTTGAGATTTTTGAACAAATTAGTTAGACTTTGAATATTTTCCTCTTTCACATAGCAATTTTGTATGAGATCTTGATGATGTATATATAAGGAGTTTTGAAGGACACAATGTAGACTTTCGATTTTTATGCAATGAAATAAGAAAAAAGTTGGTTTTAAAATATTGTGGTTTTTCTTATGATACTTCATAAGTGAATTATGATACCATGCCATGTGAAATGAATGTAGTGATCGATCGTAGCTCGCCCTTATCGTAAGATATGTATCGGAATGACCTCCGGGTGTCCCGGTATGTACCCTACGGTAAGGGGGCGCTGCACTTCACTTCTTTCTTTTCACTTGTAACCTAAATTGAGGGAGTGAGAAGAAGGGTTGTTGCATTTTTGACTCACTCTCTCCTCTCTTGCATGTGCTAACCGAAACTTGAATGAGAAGAGTCTCATTTTTGGCTTCTTTCAACTAAGGAAAATCTTCTCAAATATTTCTTCTCTTTTCCCACCTAAGGATCTTGTTATCCAAGTTGTCGAAGGAGAACAAGTGGTAGATTGGACTGGTCAAGGATACAATAACGAGGAGATGATACAAAAGTAAGGAGTCAAAGCTGTAGCAAGGAGTCGGTATAATTTCCATCTTATTCTTATGTTAATTATTTTCCTTATACCGTATCATGTATGGTTGAAACATGTTGATTTGGTTATTTTGTTTCTATTACGTTTTGATTTTGGAAAAAGTTTTGGAATCTATCGTTTTAATCAAATCTCACAAGCTTTTGTTTTCGATCCAATAATAAGGCTCTGGATCCTAATGTCTTAATGGTTAATTCTTTTAAAAGGCTTATCCTTTAATTAAAGACATAGTAACTATTGCAATCTTGGAGTTTGTTTACTAATTGCATTATACTAATTGAGTCTTTTAAAGCAAGAATTAATTCTTTTCAAAAACAGAAATTAAATACTCAAATAAATAAGTTTTTTTACTAAATTTGAAAACAAAAACAGAAAACCAAAAACATAAACAGAAAGAAATAGGGCCTTATCTAATGTTAATAAAAATTGTTTATTCAACTTAAAAAAAGTTTTGGAGTCTTTTTAAGAAAAGGAAGTTTCTCAAGGAGATTAATAAGACATTTATGTTCTTTATTTGTAAAGTCCTTAACCCTGATTCTCTCAACAAGTATAGGCCAATGTCTTATTACAATTATTTGTACAAGATTATCTCAAAACTATTAGCAACAAGGTTTTAAAGAGTTATAAAACCTAATATTACTAATACTTAAGGAGAATTTATAAAAGACAGATTGATTGGAGAGAATGTTCTTCTTGCTTAATATTTATTTAAGGGATATACTAGAAGAAAATCCCTCAAGAAATGTACTATAAAATTTTATTTCCATAGGTAATATGATTTAGTTAGCTGGGAGTTCATTTTACATCTTTTAAAGGTTTTTGGGTTTCCTAAAATGATCAAGAATTAGATGAGGCTTTACATCTCAATAACTTTATTTAGTATGTTGATTAATGGTGAGCTAACTGAATTATTTAAAGGAAAAGGAGAAGCGCTTAGGGCAAGGAGGCTTGATGTCTCCGTACCTATTTATCTTCCATGTAAAAATCTTTACAAGATTGGTGAGGTATTATATCTTGTTTGATTCTAGTTTCAAATATCAAATATCATAGTTGATGTATGAAGTTAAGATTATTTAACCTCTCATTTGTTGATGATTTTATTTTATTTTCTAGAGAAAATGACAAATTTATAAGTGTTCTTATGACATTTCTCTATAACTTTAAGTAACTTTTTGGATTGGCTATTAATAGAAGCATAAATCATATGACTGTCTCTAGTAGTGCCCACCAAGTTACAAGCTGTTTATCAATAACATCTATACCATAAGTCAAGTATTCACTGCTATATTATTATAGATTGCCTATTTCTACTTAAAAAGCTATAGCTCAAAGAATATCTACCTCTAGTAGAGAAGATTAAAAAAAAGAATGTGTATTTGCTGTAATAAAGCTCTTTCATTTTCAAAAAGGTTGTAATTGGTGAAACTGGTGATAAACTCACTCCATTTGGTCATCACATATATTTATTTCTAAAGGCCTAATCAAATCAATTAAATGGGTGGTTAGTTTTTTTGTTGTTGTAGAGATCACAACAAAAAATATATTAAGTAAGAAGAGGTGTGCATACCAAGGAAGGAGGGGGTTAGAAGTCACCTTGATTAATCTTAGCAATGCCTATGGGGAAGAGATTATGGAGAATTATAGATAATAAAGATTCATTGTTAGATGGATTCACACCTACTTTTTAAAGCGTAAAAACTTATGGGAACTTATTCTTACAGTTACTAGCTCAACTGCTTAAGCTTAAAGGAAACTTAATGGGGAACCTCAAGTGTAGGGTAGGAAATTGTGAAATATTTTCTTTATACTTTGATAACTTGAGAAGTTGGGCCTTTTAAAAAAAGTAAGCTATTGCATTTATTAGGGGAAAGTTTAGTGAGAAGATCTAAAGTGAAGAATTGGATCGATGAAAATTAATGGATGAACTTTTCCAATTGATCTTTAAAAATTTATATAAAGATATAATCATATCCCTAGGGAAAAAATGCTTATGTTTGGCTTCAGTATCCATCATTTAGATTCACAAACAACTCTTATAAAGAAATACTCAGGAGTAAAAGAGAGAATTAAGCTTGATATAACATTATATGGATTATAAATTTATTATCTAAAGTTTCTTTCTTCTTATGGTTGATTTTGAAAAATAAATTAGCAACTATTGACATATTAAGTTATCTCAATTTGTCTAGTACTTGCTTCTTATGCAAAGAAAATCTATAAACCTTTGAGCACGTGTTCTTCAACTATAAATCCTTATTTGATATTTGGAAAGGTTTTTAAGTCTTATGCTATCTGAAAAAGTTTAGGGTCATAGATTGGTTCCACTCGAATAAGAACATATCCAAAAGAAAAATGTAAATTTTTGTGATATCTTTGGCTCATACCTATACAAAATATGGAAGGAAAGAAGCACAAGATGATTTAAGGGAGAGGCGTCGAACCAGGAAAGCGGTTGTTTCCGCAGGCCTGGATGCATCTTCTTCGGATAAGTCCCTGACCTACTATCCTTCGGAGCTGAAAGACAACCAGATTTTTGTCACCCCTCCTCCAGCAGTGTCTAAAAAAGTTGCGGCTCAGTTGCAAACCACCCTCATCGGTTTTTTTCTTGGTAAGCGCCCGACCTTTCCTTTAGTATAGAGAGCCCTCGCTCGGTCCTGGTCTGCATTTGGTCTTAAGGACATCTTAATCACTTGTTCCAACAACTTCCTCTTCAAATTTGACTCTGAGTATGGTATGAATGAGGTTCTGGAGAAAGGACTGTGGCACATCCAAGGAAAACCTCTGTTTCTGCAAAAATGGTGTTTGAATGGCGGTGAGCAGGAAGTAGTAAGATCCGCTCCAGTCTGGACAAGGTTTTATAATGTTACCATAGAATATTGGACTACTGAAGGTTGAGGGAGAATTGCAAGTGCAATCAGTGTCCCCTTGCTCATGGACACTCCAAAAACAAAGATGACAAGAATTGCTTATGCTCGTGTGTGTGTGGATTTGGCTCTGCACAAGACTTGGCCCACATCATTCCAACTGGCAACGTATGATGAAGAAGGGCAGATCATGTACAAGGAAATCCATATCGAATATGAGTGGAAACCAGATCCTTCTATTCCTACGAAGGCATGGACACCTACTAGGAGGAGTTTTGAAACTGATCTGCAGCAAGAATTGTTGCAAGAGAAGGAGGCCATTCCCCAGAGTCACCAGCAGCAGTCATCCCCCTTGGCTTCTTCCAGTGTGCAAGATTGCCCCATTGAGGAACCTCTCCCCGACCCAATATCAGATCTAGTGGGCCCTGTGAGACAGCAACCATGTCAGGACGAGCAGGAAGCAACCCCCTTGATGGAAGTTAGTGAGGATAGTCCCCTTGTGGATGGCCCATCAGGAGTGTTTGCTGCCTCATATTTGCCTGATGTCCACCAAGTAAGTAGTTCTCCCCCCTCTCCTAGTTTGGATTTGGTTCCCAGTAGCTTAGGTAATGTGGGGGGGCAGAAGGGGATTTAATTCGTACCAATAGGAAGTCTCGCCGGAAACAAAAATAGTTTCTGCCTTTAGCTTCTTTATGGATTTAGTCTTCTGGAATATTAGAGGGCTCAATAGCCCTAATAAGCATTTAGCTGTTAAAGCATGTCTCAAGCGACTTTCCCCTGGTTTTGTTTGCCTGATTGAATCCCGTATTAGATCCTCTTATATTCTGAATAATATCTGCTCTTTGATGTTTCCTAGCTGGTCGTTCTGTTCTAATCTTGATCAAGCTTCAAATGCTAGGATCGTTTTAGCTTGGAATGCTGGTAGATACTCCTACTCTCCTTTACTCTTTACAAATCAATTGGTTCATGTGGCAGTAACTCCCATTCATCATCCTACTCCCTTTTTGATCATTTGTGTGTATGGTTCTAATAACCTTAATCATAGGAAAAACCCGTGGTCTGCTTTGACCAACATCTCTTCTACCGTAGGTAATACTCCTTGGCTTATTGCTGGGGATTTCAATGCGATTTTGTTTTCCCATGAGGCCGATCCCATTAGCCCTTTGGCAATGCAAGGGCTAAGAGACTTTAGGCAGTGTGTTTCTGATTGTGCAGTGTTTGATCTTAATGCTAGTGGCCCTATCTTCACTTGAATCAATAAACAGAGTTGTTGGAAACCCCTCCCAATTTAAACAAGAATTTTTTAAAATTCCAAACCTTAAAGACACACACGAAATCTGATTTTCTTAAACCTCCATAACCCTTCTTCTTTCCCTTTTCCTTCATATCTTACTTTTCAAACCACCATTTTTAAGCAAGAAAGGAAAACCCTAACAAGAAAAACCAAGAAATTTCGAAATCTCTTACCTTCTATGAAACCCACGAACTCCTCTTCTTGACTCTAATGGAGGATAAACTCTTCCTTTGCATTTTCTTCTTGCATAAAACTCTTAAACCCTCCTTTCTCAAGCATAAAAACCTAAGTTCTTACCTCTCTTCTTCTTCTTCTTCTTCTCCTTCTTCCTTTGGCCGAAAGTTTCTTCCTCTCTTCTCTTCTTGATAGTTTCGGTGGTCTTCTTAAAAGACTTAGGGTAAGACTTATTTCTAACTTAAAAACCTAAGCTAAAGACGACATAGTGTTATAAGCCCTCTCTTTATACATGAATTTCGTCCATCACCTAACATATACGACTACTCCTTATGCTTCTTTCCTTTTGTTTCATTCATTCTCTTTTAATTGTAACTTAAATGGACCCTAGCCCAAGTTTCCATCTTTCCCTCCTTACAACTTAAACTTTCCCAAATTTCCATCTTTCCCTCCTTAACACTTAAATTTTGTGGGCTTCCTAGCAATCCACCATGTAAGTCCTTCCTTCTTCATTTAAATGACATTTAAAAGGGCTAAAAGCCCACTTAATGAACCTTAAGCCTTAAAACATATATAACTTCCTAATGTACCCTAACACTATCTTATTCTTATAAAGTCTAACACCTTATTAAATAAACTCTAATTTAACTAAATTCCTTCATTTAATTTCTAAAATCCACACAAGCTCTAATTAAATCTAATCCCCCATTTAATATTTCTTAACATAAGCAATTAAAATCCTCAATTTTTTTTATTCAACCAAAAGAAAATTATTAATCTAAACCTCAAAATAATTTATACATGCTTATTGATTATGAAAAAGGAATCGAGGCCCAATAAGAGTGGTGATCTCCATGTTGCTAGGAAACTAGATCGAACTCTCATAAATTCTACGTGGTCCTCCACTTTTCCCAGTTCTTATAGTGTTACCCTCAACCCGAATGTCTCAGATCATTCCCCATTAGTGGTTAGGGCTTTGTTTAGTCAACAGCAGAGGTCTCCCCCTTTTCAGTTCTCCAACTTCCTTGTCAATCAGCCTAACTTCCTCCAAACTGTTGAAGAAGCTTGGACTCGGAAGATCAGAGGCACTCTTATATATCATGTCGTGTCTAAGCTTAAAGTAGTCAAGAGAGCTCTTAAGACCCTTAACTCTGAGCAAATAGGTGATGTTACTGAGAGAGTCGAGAGCTGTCAGGTCAACCTTAACAGAAATCAAGAACAGATGCGAATTGATCCTCAGACCCCTCTCCTGAAAGACAGAGAGGTTGCATCCATTCATGATTTGTTTCAAGCCCTTCGAGATCAGGAATCCTTTCTCAAGCAAGCTTCCCGGATTAAATGGCTTCAAGAAGGGGATAGGAATTCTCGATTCTTCCACCAATCCCTCATTGCAAACCGAAATAGGAATACCATTCACTCCTTATCATCGGCAAATGGGGTTAGAATTGTAGGGAGTCAAGCGATTAGCAATCAATTCTTGGAACATTTCCAGGCTTCTATAGGTAGATTTAAATGCCTCCCTTCTTCCCAAGAGTATGTGGCCTCTCTCTTCCCTTGCCCTTTACCTGAAAGTCTTTCCAACTCTCTTGTTGCTGAAGTTTCAGCACAAGAGATAAAAGCTGCTTTTAATTCTCTCCATCCCACCAAAGCACCCGGGCCAGATGGTTTTAATGGTTATTTTTTTCAACGGTCTTGGCAAATAATAGGACAGGAAGTCACCGATGCCATCAAGGATTTCTTTGTTCATGGAAAGCTCCTAAAAGAGCTTAATTCCACTTTCATATCTCTTATTCCTAAGAAAGCTCAACCTACCACAGTGCAGGATTATCGACCCATTTCTTGTTGCAATTTCCTTTATAAGGTCATTGCTAAGATCTTAGCCACCCGGATTCGAGAGTCTCTTCCCCATATTGTCAGTCCTAATCAAAGTGCCTTTGTCAAAAACCGTCGCATAGGTGACAATGTTTTGTTGGCCCAAGAAATCCTTAGGAATTATCATCTTTCTAATACTCACAAGCGTTGTGCTTTCAAAATAGACCTCCATAAAACCTATGACACCATTCACTAGGAGTTCCTCTTCAATGTTCTTGTTTCTGCGGGGTTTCCTGGGCAATTCATTACTTGGATCAAAGAATGCATCTCCTCCCCCTCTTATGCCATCCTTGTCAATGGAACCCCTTCCACTTTCTTCAAATGTAAATCTTGTCTTAGGCAAGGGGATCCTCTATCTCCATTTCTCTTCATCTTATGTATGGAAGTCCTGTCTAGGTGGTTGAAAAAAAATTTGGAGGGTAATCCGGCTTACAAATACCATTAGAGGTGTAATTCCTTAAAAATATCCCACCTTCTTTTTGCTGATGATCTCATGCTTTTCTGCCAAGCAGACTTGGGCTCCATTCATTCTTTGCTTAGATGTCTTAGGACCTTTTTTCAATTCTCTGGCCTAGAAATGAACCTCAATAAGAGTCATTTTTTCTTGTCCCCGGAGTCTGCAACCTTGACTTCTCAAATTGAATTGTTGTCTGGGCTTAAGAGAGGTAGTCTTCCTATTACTTACTTAAGGGTTCCTCTTATCACTGGGAGGTTGTCCAGAAGCGATTGTACTCCCTTGTTGGACAAGATTGAAGCTAGGATTAGCAAGTGGACAAATAAAACCCTTTCCTATACTGGTAGGATGCAACTGATTATCTCGGTTCTTTCTTCTTTTCAGGTATATTGGTCATCCATGTTTCTTCTTCCATCTTCTATTTTAAAGGACATAGAAGCTAAACTTAGGAACTTCCTTTGGTCGGGGCAAGTATCCTCCCGTTACCATGCTAAGGTTAAATGGGCTGATGTTTTTCGTACTAAAAAAGAAGGAGGTCTAGGGATTAAACATCTAGCTATTTGGAATAATGTGCTGATTGGAAATAGGATTTGGATTTTGTTTCAAGACCCTGAAGCTCTTTGGGTGAATTGGGTCCATTCTGTTATTCTGAGGAGGGGGAATTTTTGGAGTATCTGTCCCACTAGCAATAGTTCTTGGAGTTGGAGAAAACTTTTAGTTGTTGGGGATAAATTAGGGAACCATTTTCGAATTAGGATTGGTAATGGAGCATCTACTTATTTTTGGCTGGACCCCTGGCATCCTCGAGGAATTCTTCAGCATTTCTCTACTCCCCGAGCCATCAATGGCTCTGACCTTAATTTAAATGCTACTGTTTCCGAGGTGATCAGGAACAATAGGTGGCAATGGCAAGAGTTAGTAGCCGCTACACTGTGTACACTAATTTTTCAGCTTATAATATTTTGAGACCTCCTTTACCTTCCACCCCTTGGCATTCTTTGGTTTGGTCTAAATGGAATAGCCCTAGATGCTCCTTCATTCTTTGGTTGGCCTTTAGTGGCAAATTGCAAACTAGAGACCATCTTCAATTCCTTTTTACACCCAATCATTGCTCCCTTTGCCTGAAAGACAATGAATCCATTGATCATCTCTTCTTTGCATGCCCTTTCTCTAAATCAGTTTGGGATTCTTGTCTTACCCACTTCCATCAAAACCTCCCTTCACATCTTACCCTCCACACAATACCTTCTTGGTTGAACCAACCTCAACATTCCAGAGCCTTCTCTCCCCATGTTTTCCCACTTATCCTTTCAGTAACAGTATATTTAATATAGAAAGAAAGAAATGTGAGGACATTTCAAGATGAAGCCATGCGAGTGGATGGACTGAAAGCAAGAGTGCTTACCCTAGTTCAGGAGCACCTCAGAGCAAACACCGAGGTCAGGTAAAAGATGGAGAGTCTTTATTTTTCACTTACCTTTTGTTGAGTTTGTTTCAGGAAATTGCAGTTCTCTTTGGCGTTTGGAGGCAGCAGCTACCCTCCTTGTAGCTCAGCACAACACAACACAAAAGTCCCATTTACCCATCAGTGAGCAACCAAGGTGACCACACTACTTCGAATAGGTGGAGCAATAGCAGCTCCAGTCAAGTGAGAAAACCACACTTGGACTTGGAGTACCAGCATCTAGTTGACAGATCGAACAGAGATGGAAGGATGTCAACAGCGTCAATCTTCTGGAAGGTTTTATCAACTTAATAATCAGAATCAGTTGATTTCTGATTTAGTTTGTATTCCAACAAGTATTTTTAGTGTTTGAGTTACTGCCATTATTCAATTTTCAGGGGGTTAACTTGTTAGTTTTGAATATGTTTCAAGTGGATTGCTTTCTTTGGTTGGTAGGATCACATTCTCTACCATTGTACATAAACCCTTTATTTCTCATTTTTTAATATATTCTCTGATTTACCAAAAAAAATTCCAAGGGACAAGAATTAGCTGAGTTTATCTATTGGATTAAGGAGCAACTAATAATTAAAAAGTTGAAAGATGTATTGACATAGTGGCATTTACTTAAAGAATTAGTTCAAACCTAGAATAAAAGAGGCTTTAAAATGGAGAGTCCATTCCATGTAATAGGATCAACTACTCAATCTCTAATACATTTCCAGACAGTGGTGGTCTTAGAGAAGCATAGAATGTTAAAGTCTCTCCTTATTTAATAGTCTGTTGGAATTACTTAACTTGGAGTAGATTTAAAGATACAACTCTTCAATGCTAAAATATTGAATCAACTATAAAATTGTTATATTATTTACTTTCTTGACTTCGAGCGGCAACTTTTTCTTCTTTTATACTTAGCTTTGTCTAACTATTTAAATCAAGCGAATTCTTTAGTTTGACTTCTTCTTATACCAAACTCTCTTTTGTAAAGTTATGCATTATTTAACTTTAAGAAAAACTACTTACTCTTATTTAAGAGTCATTGCGATAAATTAGAATTAATATAAATCATAAAATGGCTACTAAAAAATGTTTAAGGAAAAGGTTATATAATTATCTTGAGGATTTGTTTTTGTCGGACACCGCTTCCGAAGCCCGACTGTCCCGAGACAAGAACCCTACTGAGATCCCTTCCCGAGACCTGATGAGCCTTGCTGACATCCTGAAGGTAAAACTTGCTGTCACTGCTCTTGTAACTACCCAAACACAAAAGAAAACAACTTTCCCAACATGAGGTGGCTTCTAGG
>JANZLX010000009.1:7921627-7934302 GCA_025531955.1 Erythroxylum orinocense | reverse complement strand
AATTTTCTCACCAATTTCTTTCTCATTTAAATTCATTTTAATATTTCTAATTTTCATCAAAAGTTCGGGGTCCAACATTATGTGCTTTATTTGATTATAGTTTTAGCTTTGTTTGAGGAAAAGCAAAGATTTAAGAATAGGGATGTTGATATGTGTTTTTAAGTGTTTTCTTAGATGATAAGTTTGTGTTTGATTGTTTTGAAATAAATATTTGATCTTAGTTTTATGTTTCAATAGGTGTTTAATGTGTTTTTTTAGTGAGTAGAAATAGGAAAATGAAAAAAAATGAGTAGGATCATGCAGCGTTGTACTATCATGCATAAGACGCAGCTGTATAGAATGCACCTTTTGTCACGATCTTGCATGGGTAAGAGGGAAAAATCGTGTCTAACATGTAAAATTTTTAAATTCTCAACATTTCATGGATATTTTTAGAACCAAATTAGGTGAGAAGAACCTAGAAAGAACACTAGAAGCCTCGAGAAGTATTTAAGGATAAGAAAAACACCTAAAAAAGGTTGCACATCATAATTAAAGAGATCAAAGAGGATACGTCAAGAGCAACTCCATATTTTCTACAATTTAAAATCAAAACACAAATATGTTTTTCTTTCTTTTCTCTTCACATATTTCATTGCCTTGGATGTTGATTTGGATTATTAGGATGTTAAACGTGATTTTTTTGTAACTAAATCCATATTAAGGATTTTTTTTGATCTGTTTTGTTTAATCTATTCTTATTAAATTTGATAGACATATCAATGCTTTGTGATATTTGTTATACTTAAACTTGATAATAAATTAAAAGATTGAATCAAATCATATATGTTAATGTGCAAAAAGAGAGAGTTAACTTAACATACCTACAAATATCAGGTTAATAAATGATTAAAGAGAGATCTTAATTGTTAATCAATTATCCTTAGGATTGCTTCAAATCTAATTGAATATTTAGGTGTACTTTTATGAGTAAAGAGGTTGCAATTCTATTGTTATTGATTTCAGTTGGGATTACTTGATTAGATCTTGAGAAAGCGTAATCAAAACCTTCGGATATCAAGGATCAAGAAGAATTGAATCAATAAGATAAACTGAAGACAAAAAAGCACAGAATAACCCCTAAGTTTTCATCATTAATTAAATTTATTCTTATTTCTAGTTTTAGTTATTCAATTGTTTATTTTTACTATTTTATTTTAATTCCATTCGTTTGGTCTTTTATTACCTTAGACATAGTGCATTCAAACTTTTAGGCAACTATTTAATCCTCGTAGAAATGATACCTTTTATACTACGAGTTATGATTTGTATACTTGCATTATGAAATTTTTTTATATGAAACTATATACAAGTGATGGAGAAGTAGAAGATAAAGGAGAACTAGGAAAGGAGGAGTTGGGTGTTAAATGGAAGCACCCAATCCCCTCTCTATTAAGAAGCCACCCTTTCTAGAGATAAAAATTGATGGTGAACAAGAAAAGATAATGGTGTAGACATTTACAAAGAGTCTAAAAGTCATGTGATAGAAAATTTTGGAATTTAGAAAGAGTCTAAGAATCGTGTGATAGCAAATTTTGGAAATAAGGGATATAAGTCCTAATGTGATGATGTATAGGATCTTCACATCAAAAAGAGGAATTGGTTAAAATAATGGGACTAAAATGGTCAAGCCAATGACCTTAAAATTGGCATGTTATGCGTAGTTAGGTTTTTCATAATTTTTTGGTTGATAGTGCTTTATTATTTTTATGTTTTATGATTATGTTTTAGATAGTTGAATTGATGGATGCTCATGGCATGAAGTATATCCCAATTCCTTCTCCAATGTCATAACCACCACTATCCATATAAGTATTCTTGCACTTGTTTTTATGCCTTATATTTTTGTTTTTATATTTGTTATATGTTTTTTTTTGGTTTTGTGACTTTTTTTCTACATTGGTGATAATGTGTTGTTCAAGTGTGGTGACATACACGCACTAGCATATCATTTATGTGTGTGAATTTTTCTTTTGCATTATGTTAGTTTATTTGTATTGTGTTAGTTTTTTTATGAGGATGGCATTGTGTGAACATTTGTTGCATGATATGTGCATTGTATGATTATGCCAATGGCATAAAATTGAAATGAATTAGCTTATATATAAATATGATAATGTAATTAATGAAGAAACATTAGCTTATGAAGTTTATATTTTAAGTGTTTTTTAGATGAACATAAATGTTAATTAGAATAGTTGACATTTGTTTTGATACACTTATAATTAATTAAATTCATTTTACATTTGTAGACATTATTAGCAGCCTCTTATATGAGTGATTGACTAAGTGATGTAGGTTAGAAAAAAGAAAATAAAGTGTGGTGTAAATGTGTTAAATAAATTTCCTATTCCATTGATCCATTAAAAAATGGGTTAAGAATAGGGCTAGTAACCAGTTGTAAGTTGTGATATAACTGAGTAACCGGGGGCATTCATGCTAAGATGTGTGTCTTCGTCAAAAGGATATAATGACACTCCAACCAATATTAATAAATATGATGTTGTCAATAAAAAGAAAACCTATTAGTCTTCTTGTTAAATATGAAAATAAATTCCATAAAAGGGTATTTAGTGATAGCCTACCTATTTAATTGTTATATAAGAATGAGTGCATGCTTAGAAATTTTATGGATTTATAAATAGGTGTTGTTTTTTTTATATGTATATTTAATTCAAAGCATTTGAACATGAATGTAATAAGTTAGTGTATTAGAACCTTTAATGATGTTTATGGATAAGTTCATTTTATGAGATTTGATTCCATTAAATCATTATTACATTGTTGCATAATTGTATATTTATGTGTTTATGTATTTTTCTTATTTTTTATTTTAGTTTTACCAAGGGATAAGCAAATATTTAAGTATGGGGATATTGATAGGTATATATTATATTATGTTTTCTAGATATTTAAGTATGTTTTTAAATATTTTCTTATATGATAATCATATGTTTAGGACATAAACTTGTGATCTTGTGAGCGTTTACTTGTTTTATTTGTTTGATTATGTTAGGAAAAGAATTTGATCTTAATATTATGTTTCAACAGTGTGTTTGTTAGCCAGTGAAATAGGAAAAAATGAAGAAAAATGAAGAAGGAAAAGAATTTGGGTGAAATCGAGGCATAAAATTGAAATTTTGAAGTAACTTTAGAGATACACGACCATTTATAAGGACTATGTAAGTCATTGCAAACGTGTGGTGCTTCAAATCTATTTATGCCTGTGTGAAGTTGCACACCTATATATGTTGACATACAAAGTCGTGTATGTGTCAATGTAAGCTTTTACAATCATGTAAAGTTGTGATTTAGAGGGAATTTTAAGATGCACTATCACTACACGGTCGTGTAAATGACCATGGATATTCCAAAAAACCTAGTTTTTTTTCTATAGAAGGATATTTGAAGGCTATATAAAAAAAAGGCAAGGTTTAAAGTCGACACAGACACCAAGTGAGGGAAACAAAAGAAATGCACATCACAAAAGAAGAAGACCAAAAATGAAAATAACATGATCAACTCCAGCTTTTTAGATTTTCTAGATCAAGGCTTCAAGCTAATTTCATGCTTTTCTCTTTTTCTATTTCATTTCCTTGTATGCTAAATTTGAATATTTATGTTTGGAACATTATTATGGATTGCTAAATTTATAATTGGGTTTTATTCATGAATTTTTTTTGTACAACTTTTTCCTTGTTGAATTTAATATATTATTGCTTTGTGATATTTATTGTGCTAAAATTTTATGTGAATATAGATATTTGTGTAAAGTTATGCAATGAGAGTCAGTACCATAATAGACTTTCAAATATTAGGTTAATAAACAATTGAAGAGAGATCTTAGTTATGAGTTAATTATCCTTAAGAATGCTTCAAATCCAATTGGGTAGTTAGGAGTAGTTTTGAGAAATCAAAAGATTGCAACTCAATTTTATCTAGCTCAGTCCGAAGGAAATTATGCAGAATCTTTACAGTTCAATTGGAATTACTTAATTGGATCTTTAGAAAGGGTAATCAAAACCTTTGTATATCTAGGATTAAGCACAATTGAATTCATAAGGATAAGGGAAGAAAAAAAAAGGATAGAATAATCCTTATGTTTCCATCATTGAGTAACTTCAATTTCATTGTTATCTTTTACTTGTTCTATGTATTAAATTTTATTAGTTTACTTTAATTTTTAGTTAACTCAATCTTTCATTACCTTAGACAAAGTGTAATTCAAATTGTTAGGTGACTATATTCAATCCTCATAGGATCGATATCAATTGTACTACAATATATGTCTCATATACTTGTATCATAGCATAAAACAATCAAACATAACTAAAAGCCCTCTCTCATATTAATAAGAGCTTATAATTTAAAGGCCATTAACTACTTAAAGAAACAAATTTTTCTATATGATTTTGTAGCTGAGTTTAAACCAACCATGATAGGCTTATTAGAAAATAAGATTAGAAAGGAAAATATGAATAAGTTCAAATGTTTGGGAAATCATTAGGCTCTCTTCTTCAACCACCAGCACCACCATTATAAGAGGATCATTATAGTTTTTGATGACAATAGAGGGAAGGTAACATAATTAGACTCTAGTAAGTAGATGATCCATGTAAATATGAAATTTATACATTAAAGTAGGAGGATAGTGGTTACGTATGTCTATAGTTCAAATTTTAATTTCCAAAGGAAGGTATTATGGAGAATAATTTCAAATCTCCAAGCAGTAAGCCAAGAACCCTAGATAATTCTAAGAGATTTTTATTCCATAGTTTATAGGTTAGAAGTTGAAGGAAAGCTGAGCGATACGAAACTTTATGATGATTTAAGGGAGCATATATAGAATATGGGAATATTATATCTTAGATATGAAGGTAGATAATTCACTTAGTGTAATAAATAAGGCACAAATTAGTTATTAAGAAAGATGTTAGACAGAGTCTTGTTGAATGATGGATAATTAAGTTCCATGAAAGTATAACCATGTTTACAGAACCTAGGTTCTCATATCGCTCTCCAATTATGACATATTACATATTAAGTACATGCAAGACAAATAACTCCTTTAGATTCAATAATTTCCTTACTGATTTGGAAGGGTTCAATGAAGTAATCATAAAAAGGACATAAGGTCCAATTCAAATAGTGAAAAGGTATAAGTATGTAAGGAAGCTCTACTGGATAAAGTAAGAATTGAAGAAGTTAAATGGATAAAAAGGCTTCAATACTCAATAAGAAGTAACAACCTCAAGAACCAAGATATTAAGAATTCAATAGTTTTTAAACATAAAGGGAGGAGGAGAAGGAGGCAGTTAGAGATTATACAGATGTAGCTTCAATTCATAGGTTCATCTTGAAGCTAATATCAATTTTTTTTATAGAAGAAGGGGGAAGAAATAAATTATTTTTTCATAGGTATATAGTAGTGATAAGAAATCAAATAAGATTTTTTCTCTTTAAAAAGGAGACGGTGTTATGTATCTACCCAAAAAGGAGATAAAACATAAGGTTTTCAACTACTTTAAAAGTCTCTTAGAAAACTAGGTTTAAAAGGATTACAGATAATAGTCTAAAACCCTTCATTAGACACCACATGAATAGTGATAATAAAGAGCTCCAAATTAGCCTCATCACTAAACTTGAAATTTGAAAGTTTGGCTGTGAGATGCATGCTTAAAAAGGCCCATGATCTAATGGGCTTAACGAATATTTTTATCAAAAAGCCTAGCCATTGATATGGAATTCTTTGAGAGAGAAATTTTTTAATTGAGATAAATAAAACTTTCATTTGCTTAATCTAAAAAATTCCAATGTCAAACTCTATAGAAGAATATAGATCAATTTGTTTTTCTAATTTCTTAAATAAGATAAGTACAAAACTATTAACATTCAAGTTTAATAAGGATTAAAATTTTTTGAATGATGAAACATAAGGGGATTTCTTAGAAGGCACAATGTTTTAATTTCTCAAGCACTTTTCAAAGGGTATAAAAAGAAGATTTGCCCACAAAATTATAATATAAAAGGGAATTTCAATAAGGCTTAGGACTCTGTAAGTTGGATTTTTGATAATGCAGATACTTGAAGTTTTTGAATTCTTGGAAAGGTTTAGAATATGGCTGAGACAATAAATAACTACTATATCTTTCCATGTTTTAGTTAATGGGTAACCGACAACAATATTTAGGGAAGTAGGGTGTTAAGGTAGGGAGACCCCAAATCACCATACATGTTTATTCTATGGATGGAGGCCTTGTCTAAATTAATAAAATATCATATAGCCATAGAACTAGGTCTCAAATTTCATAGTAGGTGTAAGTGAATAGGCCTAGTCAATCTAACATTTACAAATGATTTATTACTATTTAATAGAGTTAAAAAGATCTCATTAAGGTTGCTAATGAATGTCATTCATAATTTTAATAGCATATCATGCTTGAGCTTAAACCCTGACAATAGCCAATTAATCTTATTAGTGAGTGCTCAATATATGGAGAATAGGCTACCAAGTATAAGATGAATAGGGTTCATAAACTCCTTATAACCTATCTTTCTCTCCCATTAGACACTAGAAGAATGCATAAGCTATAATAATAGCCAATTAATCTTATTAGTGAGTGCTCAATACATGGATAATAGGCTATCAAAAGTAATATGAATAAGGGTTCGTGAACTCCTTATAACCTATCTTTCTCTCCCATTGGTCATTAGAAGACTCAAATTAAAAGAATGTATCCATCTGGAGGAGAAAGTTTAGAGAAAGATAGGGAAATAGTATAATAAGGGCCTTTCTTATGGAGGAAGAATAAATGATATAATTGGTACTCAACTCTCTACATATGTACTAGTAATCACATATGTTTCTATCTAAGAACTTAATAAATTCCTTAGAAATATTAATGAGATATATTTTATAGAGAGGAAAAAAAAGATGGGACTACTCATATAAAAGTGAAATGGAGTGAGGTTACCGAACCACTGAAGGAAGGAGGGCTAGGAAGGAGGGCTAGGAATAACATCTATAAGCTTGAGTAACCAGATTTTAATGGTGGAAAAGGCTATGGATGGATGCTAGTTGATTCTAAAGAAACCCTATGGACAAAATGGATTGACGTATACTTCCTTAAAGGAAGATCCTTTTGGGAAATTAAACTAAGGAATTCACACTATTTTATTCATATCTTAAATTTTAAATATGATAGGGCAGCTTGGAAACTATCTTAAATGTATAATGGGCATTAAGGGAAAAGCTTATTTGATGCTAGAAAATTGGAGTATAATAGCATCCTTAATAAGAAATCAATTTTAGTACATTCTGATGAACTCAAAGGTGAATATATGGATTAGGTTCAATCAATAGAGGAATTGTCCCTTAGGCAATCCCTATAATCCCAAGTTATAGCCTTGATGGAAAAAAGGAAGATACCTACATATGGTTTAGGAATTCTAAATGTGAGTTTAGTAATAACTCATTTAAGGAAATTTTGAGGCCTAGAGGAGAAGCCAAGGAATGGCATAAAAGTGATTTGGAATAGATCCCTAATCCCAAAAGTTTTGTTTTATAGATTGGCTAGCTACCTTAACAAAACTACCCATCAAGGATATGATAAGTCACTTTAACCTATATAGAATGTGTCTCCTATGCAAGCACGATAGGAGATAGATGAACATAATTTTCTAAGTGCTCTTATTAATTAAGTATATTGGAGCAAATACTTGCCCTATATCATCTACAAAATTCCAATATGACCTATATGGAATTTATTATATGTTTACCAAGAAACAATATAATTCAACAAGGAAATCTCTCGATATGTGTGATTAGTTTAGGATCATACATTTATAAATTGTAGAATCAGATAAATAGAATATGCTTTTAGTAAATATAGAACATAGGAAAAAAGCTACAAACTAAATCACTTAATTTATATGATTAAAATTAATGTTCAGGTGGTTAGAAGGAAGCTATAGTAAAGAAATATCATATTCCTGGAAATTAAAATAAGGAAAGAAAGGGGAAGCAAGGGAATGAATCACCAAAAAAATTAAAAGAAATTATGAAAGATCAACACATACAATAATAAGAAAAGACAGATCTTGATGGAAATCATAAGTACAACCTATAAAATAAAGCAAAGGGCACTTATAGAGACAATAAATAATGTGAGGGTCCAAAAGGAGACATTAAAGCAGATAAAACAAATTGGTCAACTATTGACTACACAGAACCACTAATCGAGCATTCTTGCAAAAGAAGAAAGAGTATAAGCTAATTCAGGTAATAAAAAATCAAGGAGAGTAAGAGAGAAAAGAGTAAGCTTTTTTTGTGGAAATAACTTATAACAGTAGGAAGGTATCCAGTTGAGTGGTCAATTTAGTTAAAAGTAGTAACCTAACTCTAGATGATACAAGGAAAGTCAAACGACTATAAGATGGAGTGGGATCCAATTTTGTAATTTATTAAATTATGGAAGACTTATCCTTCATTAAATTACTCTAAATTTTTTAAAAGAAGCAAGACATATAAGTGTACTTTTCATTAGGATATTAATTTTAGAGATAAATTTAAGATATTCCATATTTTCATTAGTATAAAGTTTCAATTTAAAATTTAGCAAAAAAATGTTTTATTTTATAATGCAATTATGACTTTTTACTGTGTTTAATGAAAATATGTTAGAATGGACAAAGATGAAAAAATGGTAACTGACACTTAGAATACATAAAGTTAAATTGAGTTACATGTTAAGGGAGCATAGCCATTGGATGAATAATTTCAAATGCTCAAGGGCTAAACCTTTCCATATGTATGCATCACATTTTTCTTGAGGATGGTGATAAGTCTACTAAACAAGCACAATGTAGGTTGAACTCTTTATTGATGGAAGTTATGAAAAAGAAGTACTAAAGCTTCTCCATACTAGAGTTATTTATCTTACTTTTGACAGTAAGTGGATAAGTCTAATGTAGGCGGTTCCAAAGAAATATGGAACCACGACGGTGACAAATCAGGATGGTGAGTTAGTTAAGTGGTCTTTACAAGTTGCGAAATTCAATTTCCTATAATTAATAAAAACTTGCCACTTGGTTTGGACACAGATTTTAGAGTATTTGTAATTTATAAGATACACTAAAAAGAGGCAGTTTTAAGCAGAGGAAGAGGAAAACACAAATATTACATTACAAGATCCGATAAATAGCATCATTCAATCAAAATTATAAGAAGATTCATTAGAGAAAAAAAAGGTGATTTAGAATATGATTTCTTTGATTTCTAGTTGTTCTTCTAAATATTTGTTATTGGTTTTGTTTTATATCTGTAGGAACTAAATTTGTTTAGTGCCTTAGTGTGATAAACCCTAAGTTGTGATGAAAATATGATTGAATCTTTTATTTAATGTAATTTTATTTATTGATTTTTTATTATTAAATTATTCATTATATTCTTGATTTAACATATCTAGAATATTAGTTTATTATCTAATTTCATATGATTAAGATTGAAAAAGTCATTGTGTATGAATAGATATATCATAATTGTAAGGAGTTGTATGCAAACTTAGAGGTAGGTCAACATAAATCCTCTAAATTAGGGTCAAACTTAATAGTGAAATTCACGAATCAATAATGCAATCTTAGGGGCTTTAACTAAAAATAATATTTTAGTTAATCGACAAAGGGTTATTTGTTAATAGTCTTAAGAAAGATATTAACATAAGATAGAAATTTTTACAGTCCAATAATCAATGATTTAATTACATAATAAAGAAATAACATTTAAGAATTCTTAGGGGGATTCATCACCTAGGTGCCATTTACTTGATATTGACTTTTGGAAGTATTTTCCTTTATCTGAGTTCATTATTATGTTAATATTAAGTTTCGTTTGTTCAGTTTAATTTTTAATTAAATCAACAGTTAGATAATAGGAAAAGGTTAAATAAAAGTTGTTGGCCCCCGAAATATTTTTATTATTAAACATAATTTAAATAAATTTTTAGGTCTTGATTAATTAATTAATTGTTGAAGTTAATTAGCATGTTAATGTTAGTAGGATTTATTACTTGGGTTAGTTAAATTAAATTAGTAAGAGGGTAGGGTAAAAAGGACATTTTTGGAAGATCACTTAAGTTTAAAAAGACATAAGGCTTAAATGAAGGGCAAAAGGGACAGTTTACAATCATTAAGGGTAGAATTGGAAGAAGAAAGCGGTCTTGCTCTTAGAGAAGGAAGAATCGCGAATGAAAGAAGAGAAAAAGAGAGAGAGCCGTAGAGAAGAGAGAAAAGGGGGAAAAGAAGGAAAATCAACTAGGGTTTCATCTTTTCTTAGTTTTTAAAAGAGATTTTGGGGTTGTGCAAGAAGGGAAAAAGAAAGAGGAAGAGAAGAGCTTCCATTTTAGCCAATAATCTCATTATTTGGTGAAGATTCAAAGTTAGTTTAATTTTAATCCTTTGGATTTATGGAAGGGTTTTGGTTCATGAAGCTTAGGAAATGCATGGGTTTAAGTATTCTAGAATCAATTTTAGTGAATGTGCTATGATTGGGTTCTTAATTTAAATTCCTATTGAATGGGATTTTGCCATTGTTGAAGGAAATCAAGAAGGGTAAGAGGAGAAAGAGGAGAGGCATCTCTGAGCAAATTTTAAGCAAGGAATTAAAGGTGAGTTACATGTTTATAGTATAGCTAATGAGCCATGAAGGTTTTCAAACTTAATATAATTAAATGATTTCAACCACTTTATTAAATGTTGCACTTATTACTTCTTAAATGTTACATTTATTTGATTCTTAAATGAGTTGAGAAATAGTTTTTGGAAACAAATTACGCTTATGAAATCATGTTTTCGAAATGTGCCTTTTGGGAAATATGTTCAAATCATGAAATACATGTTGTGTGGGTTTGCGATAGTCCATTATGTTCTATCAAGTGCACATTTCCTTTGTTAAAGGCTTCTCCCTCCTGCCCACTAGTGGCATGGAGCTCCTTCATAAACTCCCCTCTGTTTACGACTACGCAAAACCATTATGTGGGATTATGATAGTTCGTTCTGTTATCAATGGAAATTCGCAAAAACTCCCCTATGGACCTACCCAAACTATTTTGATTTGCTTATGTGGTTATGATATGTTGACAAGTTAATAAATACATGTTTATGTGCTTATGAATTGCTTGACAAGTTGAGAATTTTGAGAAATAGGTCTTTATGGATCAAATGCAAAGTTGAAATGGCAATGAATATTTTTAAATTTTACTTATTCTTCGTTATAAACTTGTTACCCACGAGCTTGTAAGCTCACCCCCATACTTCCCTATCTTCAAGTGATGAACAAGAGATCAAGTGATTGAGCATAAAGGCATCACTCCAAATCTGCATATTTTGTATTTTAAGTTAGTTTTTGTAAAACGCAAGGCTTTAGTCGCATTTCAAGCATTATTTGTTCATGTAAAGTTTGTATTTTTGGAATATGATGTACTATGGCTTGAAATGCCCATTAAAGCTTTGTAAAACTCTTTTTCTGATGTTAATAAAATGTATTTGTGTTTTGCCTACGGTTTTCAAACGATATAGAAGATAAACTTGATGGATATTGGGAATTATAGGTTAAGGGGTGGTGAGAAATGTATGTTTGTATATGTTTTCGCATTGTTTGATGTTGGGTCTGGGCTTAAGTTTCCAAGGTTTCACCACGATGAACCTTTCCCGAGAGCGACTCTCACCTATACGAGGAGTGTCGCCGTAGTGAAGGACAAACTTCCTCCGCGGCGTATTTCTCCCAAAAGGGTTGGAATAAATCAAGAACTTCGCCATGGCGTATTTCACCTGAAGGGTGTGTTGCACGACCCTGGGACTTCGCCACCACAAGGTCAGAAGTTGGCCGCGATTATAGCGCCCCCTTACCGTAGAGTACCCACCGAAATGCCCGTAGGTCATTCCGGTACATATCCTACAATAAAAGAACACTACAGACAAACACCACTATCCTCCACATGGCATCAGAATAATAAAACATTAATAAGAAATTGGCAACTTTTTTTTTAAAAACCAAACTGTTTCCATTGCATTTCATCAAACTCATTCATTGTCAAACTGTTAATTTCATCTGTCTGTACAAACCTCCAAACACTTTACACAAAGTACTATACAATAAGACAAAAGTAATAGTTCTAACTAGAAGTCCCCAAAAGAAATCCCAGCTGACCGACCTTTGAGCCATAGCCTCTCTCGCCACTCCACTGAACGTGGCTCTACAGTCTCTCAGGAGCTATCAGTCTAATCTCAATCCTGAAAAATAGATTACAATTTTGGATGAGTTTGTGAACTCATTGAGGAACCATCATCGATGGTTCGCCCAATTCATGCATCACACAAAAAATTTACAGTAATAATACAGTCACAGTAATAATAATACAGTCATATACAGCAAAAGGGCATTGTAGGTATTCAGTTATTCAGTCCAATATGTATGCAATGCACATGTGACACTTTTTCTTTTTTATTTCAGTGTTGTGACCGAGCGCTTATACAGTAAACAGTAAGCAGTGGATGCGTCTAAGGAGTAGGATTATCTCCCTTCGAGCTCGAGGCTCGTTTTCAGTATCAGTGGCGACTCTGGTCACAACTATTCTTATC
>JANZLX010000009.1:7879705-7891902 GCA_025531955.1 Erythroxylum orinocense | reverse complement strand
CTGACTTATTTTTCAAAGATGTTGTTAGATTGCATGGCATTCCTAGGTCTATTGTATCTGACAGAGATGCTAAATTTTTTAGCCATTTTTGGCAAGTGTTGTGGGGCAAGTTGGGTACAAAATTGCTCTATTCTACTACTTGTCACCTACAGACAAATGGATAGACCGAGGTAGTCAATAAAACCTTGGGTACTATGTTGCATGCTATAGTAGGTAAGAATTTGAAAACTTGGAGTGTGCATTCTACCACAGGCTTTTCCCCTTTTGAGCTTGTCTATGGTTTTAATCCTTTGACTATTTTGGATTTGGTGCCTTTACCCTTGCATGAGCTGCCTAGTACAGATGGCAAAAGGAAAGCCGAAATGGTCAAAGAGTTGCATGAGAAGGCACGACAGCATATTGAACAGAGGAACAAGATATATGCGAAGCAAGCCAACAAGGGGCGAAAAATGGTGACCTTTGAACCTAGTGATTGGGTTTGGGTTCATCTGAGGAAAGAGAGGTTTCCTACCCAGAGGAAATCCAAGTTAGATCCTAGGGGTGATGGTCCATTTCAAGCGTTGGCGCGAATCAATGACAACACCTATAAAATTGATCTTCCAGGTAAGTATAATGTGTCTGCTACTTTTAATGTTGCTGATCTTTCTCATTTTGATATAGATTCAAATTCGAAGACGAATCTTCTTGAGGAGGGAGGGACTGATGTAAGCGGGACCATGGACAATCGAGCAAGGCCAGGAAAAAAGCTAGCCATACCAGAATGGTCTATCACCAAAGCCAGGACCAAGAGATTTAAAGAAGCTCTATGTACGCATGTGGGCTTTTATCTTGAAAAGATGACGAACTCCAAGCCTATTGGAGGAGAGTTTAATGGAATTGAGCCCAAACTAATCCATTTAACTCAAATCCTTGGATCGGATACACTTGGGGCTTGAAGATACGAATCAAATCAAAAACCTATTTATTTAATTTTAGGTTTCGTTTTATTTTGGGCTTCCATGTATTTTAGCCCAACCTTTTTATTATTTGACCTAGGTATAAATAGTTATGTTTTAGGGTTTTAGAAGATTAGATCATATTGTTTGAGTGCCGTCGGCTTTAGAGAGAACATTATTCTCTTGTTTTTGTTACTTTCCAAACCATCTTTCACTTATCAATTGTTTTCTCAATTGTGACGTGTCGATTGTTCGTCTCTGGGTTTTATTTTGATCATCGGGATTGCTTAGAACAAGTTTCCGAGAGGTGTCGTAGAAATCTAACCTTGCGTATCCTTATTTTTTTTTTCTTGTTTTAATATACCTATCGTAAACATCATCACATCGACGTCAATCCTTCCGCGGTGCACGTCAAAGATGAAGGTTTTGCACAACATATGAAGAATATCTTTGATGAGATATGACGAAAGATAACAACCAGAAACTTGATCTATAAAGAATATGTTGATCAACATTGTATATTGGTGGAATTTAGTGAAGGGCATGTGGTGATGGTATTCGTCCAAAGCATTTTTCAAAAAGAAAATATAAGAAAATTCATTCACACAATACCAGACCTTATAAGACTCTCAAGAAGATAAGTACTAATGCTTATGTTTTGGAATTACCAAGTGACATGGGAATTAATCCTATCTTTAACATTGCAAACTTAACTATTTATCGTGGACATGATTGTACACAATCTCCTACAGTAATGGTAAGAATTTCAATTATTCGTTATCTTCGATAGAAGCTAGAGAATATTCTTTATGAACAAATTGTAGCTATAAGATCTTAAGGATATTGACGATTGCTTATTAAGTACAATGGAAGATTAATTTCTACCAGTGCTTGAATTTTAGAATCTGAATTTCAGAAGTTAAATCTAGACCTATATGATCAATATTTGTCACATTCTACATCGAGGATGACTTTAGACAAGCCAAAAAATTGATGCAAAAGAATTTAAAGTCTATAAAAGAACTTTGGGGAAAAATTAAACCACAAGCCTTAATTTGGTAAGATTAAGGATAAAAATTAAGTTGACAATAAAGACAATAAGAGCAAAAATTTAGATTATGTTAGGATTTTTTATTAGATTGGAAGTAGTAGTTTTGAATATATTATCCCAGTTGTTTAGAACTTACACTTATACAGTTTTTTTAGAATATGATTTAAATTTGTTAGGGACCATTTCTTACTTCAATTTTTTAAGAACTTCTTTACAAATATGTGTGTACTCAGCCCTTCAATAATAACATTTCCTAAATTTTTTTACAAATTTGATTTTTCAATTAAAAGATGTGATGCTTTTTTTAATAGTGATTCTTAGAGTCCTTCTGTTGTTTTTGTTCCTCACTAGATTCTAGCCATTCTAACCTAAAGCTCCGGCAACTAAAAAACCCTAAATTCTATCAAGCCTAAATTCTAATCATAATAATCCTTGAAATCCTATCATAAAATTTCTAGCAATCAAACCCTAATAAAACTTAAGTATATCAAATCTGAAATTTCAGCATTCCAAGCTGAAATCCAAACCTAAAACTTTATATTCTAACAGCCAAATATCAGTCATATTTCTTAATTTTGTGAGTTTTAGTTGCTAATTAATAATTATTCTATTTGTCATACATCATTCTGTTATTATCCCATGAGGTTGTTCTTACAAAAGAATTTCTATTGTTTTAATGTAATTTGCTGTACTGGAGTAATGATAAAGTGAGACAGAAAACTAAGAGATTGTGATTTACTGGTTTGACAAAAAAAAAAAAAGGAAAACAAAAAAGATGACTGATGTGCACATAATGCGGAGAACGCATTATTTTCAAGGTATACTTTTGCAAACCATAAACCAGTGAAGCATCAAGGTGTGAACTGAAAAATGATTAGCTGTTTAATAAAAAATCATATAAATGAGCTTGAACATCAGTGACTTTGTGCCCTTTGAGCTAACTTTTGTATATCATGTCCATTAAATATGTTCAAAGGATCATGGAACTGAGTCGTCTAAATTTAAAGTTTCGATCTTCTTTATGACTGTAAATTCCTTTTATCAGGAAATTTGAAGCTGGTAGCGGAGTATTTTCAGAAAAGTGAAACTCTTGGTGGTCCCACCAGGGACTGGATTGGTATATACGAAGAATGTGCAAGGTAAGCAGCTTACACTTGTCATCTAAGCAGCTAGTAGTATTATAAAGCGAAAAACTATTATCAGTATTAACTGATTGATGAGGCTGAAACCTCAGGTTCTTGATACTGCTCTTTATTTTTGCCTTTTTATTTCTACTTGCTATTCTGACACGGTGATTTTCAACTTGACAGAAAATGATAGATATTGATGGAACAAGATTTTAGCTACATTTTGAATATCATAGTGGAGCTACATATGATGCTAATTGATATTGTCTCCATTAATTTTAGAACCTATATTGATTTCAGGATATTGTACCAAGAGATTGATTACATTAACGAGGGAAGAAATGCAGACAGATTCCGCCGAGATTTTAGGAATATAAAATGGGTCCGAGTTCCTGTATGTTTCTTGCTACAAGCTTCTTAATGTATCTTTCCTGCTTGATTTCATTGGCTACACTATCTATATATGTTAATTCTAGAATGTTCAGTTAATACAATTTACTGATTCTTATCTAGTAAACTGGCTTTTCCTCATTGCAGAATGTGTTTTGGGACTATACCGCAACAAAAGTATTGACCTTGGAGTATGTACCAGGTTTCAAGCTAAACTTTAAAATCCAAGAAACAAGGAATTTAAATTTTCAGTTTGCTCTCACAAGATGGTGTTGACATGACATTTTCTTCTCTTATATGCAGGCGTCAAAATAAATGTGCTGGAAAAATTAGACAAACGAGGATTTAGTCGTTCTCGAATTGCCTCACGGGCTATTGAAGCATACTTGATTCAGGTATGGAGTACTAATACTGCTTATGTTCATTAATTTAACAAGTTAATCCATATGTTCTATTCATTGGCTATAATGTCTTGGAATACCCTGCATTCCTCATTGTTGAGATACCTTTCACTACCATTTGACTGCTTATGTTAGATATATTTTGATCATTCATTGGATTTTATTCATGATTCAGATTTTGCGAACTGGTTTCTTTCATGCGGATCCTCATCCTGGAAATCTTGCAATTGATGTTGATGAAGCACTCATATATTATGACTTCGGTATGATGGGAGAGATTAAATCTTTCACCCGTGAAAGATTACTTGAACTTTTCTACTCAGTTTATGAGAAAGATGCGAAAAAGGTTTGACATTTTCCTTTGTTGTATGCATTCTCTGTAAAATGGAAGGTTAGTCTATTGAGTCAAGAAGCCCGGGTTAAATGCAGATTTTTTAAGAGATTTGTTTGTACAATTTTTTAGTAATATCTGATATGATGTTGATGCTTGTAGAAAGTAGTGTGTGATTGTATTGTGCTTTTCAACCTCCAATATGTCAATAACACTGGGACCCTTTGTATCTTTCTTTCTTCGTCTCTTTGCTGACCTTGTACTTATAGTATAAGGAGGAGTGTTATTGTGCATGCCTATTTGTTAGTGCTAGGAAACATAGGATGTACTGAGTAACAGAAATGAACCCTATGAAAATTTGTCCCTGTCCACTTGAAGTCTTATGGATCTCCAACATTTGCCACTAGTTAATAATAGGCTCATTCTGTCCATAAGTATGAATACAAACTTCTGTCAAAATTTATTTCTAAATCTTTTTTAGTTATAAGACGCAAACACTCAGTGATTTATTTGATTTCTCAAAATCCATTAGTGTTTAATATTTGTAAAAAAGCTTTTATACTTTGTTATAAAGATTCATTCATCCCTTCTGTTAATTTTTCTTATTAAAAAACTTGATGGAATTGATACGTGAAACTATTTGAAACATGTGTCAGTTCCGCTAAAAAAGTTGACAGAAAAACTAATATAAGGGATATATGTGTCTATTTAATAAAGTATGAGGACTTTTTTTTAGAATATTAAATCAGGAGTTTTTATAAATGAGTCACACCGCAGTAGAGGTCTGTGTCTTTATCCCAATTTTGTTTCATTAGTAGAACAAAGTTGAAAATGGTTCTGATGCAATTTTAGCTAACGTGTGCCATTCAACACCTCAAAGTCTCTAAACATTCTACGTAGGAAATTGACATAGACAATTAAAGTTATGAATACTAGAAATATGGTTTCACTTTGTTTAGATAGCCCAGGAAGCTAATTGAAAGAAACTTTTCCACAATCACCTGTTCTATAAACTTCATGAATTTGAAGTTTTGCACAACCAATTTTTTCGTGCACACAACACACAAAATATTGAACATATACAGATTCTTGTTAATAATACATTATATTTTATCTTTGCAACAGAATATTTGTTGGAACATTAAACTCAATGTTAATGATCAGAGATTGTTCTCTTGTTGATTTTTTTGAGTGACCAGCAAGTTGAAAAAACAATGCAATCAACTTCATCTAGTGTATGAGTTTTTTTCGCTTGCTTCTTTATTCTTAACTGATAACTACCTACAAATGCAGGTTATGCAAAGCCTAATAGATCTTGAAGCCCTTCAACCCACAGGAGATTTGTCATCAGTAAGTACATTGCCATACAATCATTATTGAGAAAATGATCGTGGTCACTTAGTAAGTGCTTTTGATATACACTTGGTACTATGGTCCTTTAAAGTACTTGTCTTTCCCTCTTCTTTAGGTGAGGAGATCTGTGCAGTTTTTCTTGGACAATTTGTTGAGCCAATCACCTGATCAACAACAGACTTTGGCTGCAATTGGAGAGGTATGCAGCAAAAATGCCTAAAAGTCTCCATTAGGAGACTATCAATCTGTGTAATTGTGATGATTTCCTATTTATTCCTAAGGTCGACTTTCTTTATGTAATTGATTCTTACCATTATATGAAGGCCACGAGGGTCTTGAGATCGGATCAAGTCCTCAATTGCATTCTCTGATATTGCCTTTAACAGTCTCCTATCACATATGTATAAAGTTTTTGATGATTGAGACATAGGCCATGCGTATGATTCTTCATAGTACACTTTTTTGGTGAGAGATTAGAAAGGAGGAATGAGAGGTAGGGAAGGAATGACATTAATCAAGAATATGTTTTCTTTGAATTGATTTATTATAAAAGCTTACCTTTCCAAATTGGCCTTTTCATAGAGAGGGTAAATTTAAACATTTGGCTTTATTTTTCCTGTCTTTGGATTTGGTAGATTTGAAGAAAGGTAATTTTTAGGCAGAGATCAATACCAAGAAATGAAAATGAGCACAATGTGGTGAAAAAAAATCTCCAAAATTCTGCCCCTCTATTTGAGATTGAAAATATAATTCTTTCGTATGTATATTCTTATCTGAATTAAAGAAATCTGGTGATGCACTCATAAATTTTATGATATTGTGTGCCAGAGAGCCTATTTTCATGACATTTATCCTTGCAGGATTTATTTGCAATAGCTCAGGATCAGCCATTCCGGTTCCCATCCACGTTCACCTTTGTTTTAAGAGCATTTTCAACACTTGAAGGTATTTTCTCTCTATCCCTCTCCTTATATCTCTCTTTACCCTCCCACAAACACAAAACAGCAAGTACATGATATTGTTGACTTCAATAAATACTATGTTTTACCTTTCTTCTTTTTCTTAATTTCTATCTTTTCGAATTATGTCGCTCACTTACAGGTATTGGATACACCCTTGACCCTGATTTTTCTTTCGTGAAGGTTGCCGCACCTTACGCACAGGTTGCTTATCATTATTCCTTCCTTGTAACAGCTTCCCCTATGCCCTTTTTAGTGCCTTGGAAGGTTCATTAACATTGTCCACACGTACAGGAGCTCTTAGATTTAAGACAAAGGCAGCGCTCTGGAACGCAACTGGTGCAGGAAATAAGGAAACAAGCTAATGATGTACTAACTTGTAACCCTCTTATCACTTGCTTTTTTTATTATCCTCTCGTTCTTTCAAGCTCTCTTTTTTCAACTTTCTCATATTTGCAGTTTTCTTCCTAGAATTAGTGTCAGATAAATTCTGTAGCTTCTAAGGTGCTTGCCTTATGAAATCCAATAGATTATAAAATATATAAGCCTCCATTGAGAACACTGGCACGTCATTTCAGGCTAGAAATTCCACAATATCCATGCCATCCAGAGTTCAGCGCATTGAGGAATTTGTGAAACAACTTGAAGCAGGAGACTTGAAACTTCGAGTTCGTGTGCTTGAGGTATCTTGCCCTGTTCTTTGGTTAAATTTTCTAAAATATGAGTTTAGCCTTGCTTCTAATAAGAAAAATCATTTACCAGTCTGAAAGAGCTGCTCGGAAAGCGACAATACTACAGATGGCAACCATGTATTCAGTAATTGGAGGTACCCTATTAAATCTTGGAATGACCTTCACAACTCAAGGCAGCCAATTTTTTGCCAGTGGATCTTTTGTTGGGGCAGGTGAGTACTTAGTTCACCACTATTTCGTAAGATCAGAGCTGTTAGGCCATCCACGATACAGAGTTTAGTGACTGAACTCGTCCGTAATGTGTGTACATGCAGGAGTTTTTCTAACATTGTTTCTAAGTTCAATGCAACGGGTGAAGAAGCTTGATAAGTTTGAAAAGATGATATGATTTCAGCCCTGCATCTAATTCTATTACACCTCTATCGAATTTCACACATTCTATTTTATATTTGTCAACTGATACAGCCATTTCTTTTCTTTTTCTTTCTTTATATGAAACTAAATGAAAAATGTTTAGAAGAGGTAGATGCATTCAATTGACATATTGATGCCAAGTTGTAAGAAAGCAAGATGAAAATGGAAATATTTATTCTTTTTATTTATTCTTCCAATTATTTTTTGAAAGTTAAAGAAACTGTATTAATAAAGGAAGATGGCTAAAGTCTATTTACAACAGAAACAAAGGACATACAAAACCTAAAAAAAGGACAAACAACTAGATATTGAGGCAGTACAAACCATGGAAGTCGCTAAACAAACAGAGTATTAGACCAAGAAGATAGTGAGCTACAGAAAACCTTCAAACCTACCATATATTTGTTGGACAATTTTGTCCTTCTTTATAAATTGGATAATTATTAATTGTATTTTTGATTTTTTAATAACTTATCGGTTATGTTACCTAATTTGATCCAAACAAAGGTAATAAAGTGACCCAATAATGATCTAAATTAATGGGCCGAAGTTTGGGAGAAAAATGGATCCCGATTAGTGTGAACCGAATCTTTATTGAGTTTGTAACAGGGAAACCTAATATGAAGGCAATATATAAAGGTTAAGGTCTCCTTCAGTTGTTTGTGTAATTTGTAAGGATATAGGATCCTTTGACCCATTAAGAGCGCTTACTGTGAAAATAACAGTAGAGAAGAATAATTTCATTCTCATTATCAGTAGGTTACAGCCTTAGTATATATATACAATTGTCTATATTAAATATACAGTAGATTCCTTAAGATATATGGAAATTTGTATCTTATCATAGTCCCTAAAAATCAGGGATTTATATGATTCCTATACAATCTTCTAGATACTGCTACATAATCCGACACTCCCTCTCAAGCTGGTGAGTGGATATCTTCCATTCCTAGCTTGCCAATAATATCTTGAAACACTGTGCTTATCAGTCCTTTTGTAAGTACATCTGCCAACTGATCTTTGGTACTGTTCAATTTTTCCTTGATGAAGTGCCTATCAACTTCAATATGCTTTGTTCGATCATGTTGTACTGGGTTATGTGCAATACTGATAGCTGATTTGTTATCACAGTACAACCTCATAGGTCCTTCCCATTTTATTTTTAAGTCATCAAGAATTATCTTCAGCCAAAGTAATTCACGTATCCCCAATGCCATAGATCTAAACTCAGATTCTGCACTTGATCTTGCCACTACATTCTGCTTCTTACTTCTCCATGTAACAAGATTACCACCTAGGAGAGTACAGTAACCAGATGTTGATCTCCTATCGACCAAAGACCCTGTATAATCTGCATCGGTATAAGCCTCTAATGTCATACCTGTGACTGTTTGTCGCTTAAATAGAATTCCTCTTCCTGGGCTGACTTTCAAGTATTGTAGTATTCTGTTTACTGCCTTGAGATGTGATTCTTTGGGATTGTGCATAAATTGACTAATAGTGCTCACTGCAAATGCTACATCTGGTCTTGTGTGTGCCAGATATATCAACTTCCCAGCAAGCTTCTGATATGATATTTTATCTACTGTTGAATCTTCTGGAGCATTACATAATCCATGATTGAACTCAATCAGAGTATCCGTTGGTTTACAACCCAATTTTCCTATTTCTTTCAACAAGTAAAGTACATACTTTTGTTGAGAAATGAAAATCCCTTGCTTTGAGTGAGCTACTTCAATGCCTAGGAAGTACTTTAACTTTCCTAGCTCCTTGATATCAAATTCCTTCAAGAGGCATTGCTTCAGATTTTTTTCTCTCCTAATGCCTCGGTTAGATTTCTCGGTGTGGGAATTGTATGAAGATTGGTTAGGAAGGCTCTATGTTTTTGGGATAGATTCTGATAAGACATGAAAGAAGACAGTGGGTGTTTTGTACAAGTTCTTGTTCCTTTCTTAAGTGCAATTGGTAGGTCCTCAGTACTTGTTTCTTTCTGTTTTTCTGCTGGTTCAAATAACTCAACTCTTGGCTCACCATCTGGTGTGATATTATCAGCTGGAAATTGAGCAGCAGCACAAATGGGAGACTGAACTTGTGCTGGTCAAGAGACTGGTACCTTCCTTCTAGAATAAACTTGCAATGGTTGTTTGTCAATAGATATGGCTGACTCAATTGATGAAGATGTGGATTTAGGCACGGTGGGTTGAGATTGAACAAAACTAGGATCTAGAAGAAATATATCCTTTGCTTTATCATCACTCAAGATCTCCCCCTGAAGATAGGTATGTTGAAAAAAAGATTCATGCTTAACAAAAGTAACATCAGCTGAGATAAAGAATTTCTTAGAAGGTGGATGAAAACATTTGTTAACCCTTTTGTGTGGAGAAATATCAAATAAAAATGCAGCTAAGAGCTCGTGGATCTAGTTTGCTCCTATTGTGAGAATGGATATGAACAAATGCAACGCAACCAAAGATTCAAGGTATCCGATTGTTTGACATAGAAAAATTTGGGAAAATTTTGTGAGAATGTCAATTGGACTTTTGAACCCAACCCGTGTTGGAAGTCTGTTAATGAGACGGGCAGTAGTTAATACTGTTTCACCCCAGTATTGTTTTGGAACATTTTTTATGAAACAACAATGCTCTAGTGATCTCTAGGAGATGTCCATTTTTTCTCTCAGTTACCTCGTTTTGTTGTGGGTAGTAACACATGATGACTCATGAATAATTCCTGTTTTCTGGAACAATGCCGAAAGAGTTTGGTTGAAATAGTCCTTGGCATTGTCTAATCAAAATCTCTTAATTTTGACATCAAACTGAGTATGGATCATGTTGTAGAAACTAGGAAAAACAGTGCTAACATCAGATTTATTTTTCAAGAGATAAAGCCATGTGACTCAGGTACAATCATAAATAAATGAAACAAACCACCGAGCACCCAAAACATTTGGGATGGTAGAAGGTCCCCAAATATCACTATAGATGAGAGAAAAAGGAACAAAGGTTTTATCGTTGCTTATTGGAAAGGAAGCACGTTTGTGCTTTGCAAGTTCACAATCATCACAATGAAAAATTTCAGATGTAAGACCTCTAAACAATGAAGGAAACATCAACTTCAGAATCCTAAAAGATGGGTAACCTAAACGAAGATGATGAAGCCAAATTTTATCTTGGATTGACATTACAGATTCTGAAAAAAAAGATGTAGATAAGAATTTTCCAATTTCTGGTTTACTGTGTTGTTTTTCCAAAATATAGAGACCGTCTCTCTAACTAGCACATCCAATCATCTTCTTCATGCCTAGCTCTTGAAAGACACAATGTGAAGGAAAAAGGTTCTTCTCCAATTAGAATCTGTGGTTAATTTTTGAATGGAAATAAGGTTTGCAAATAGTTTGGAACATGGAGGACATCTCTTAGTGTAAGGTCCTTGTTTATGTAAATATCCCCTTGACCAACTATCGTTGTGATAGATCCATCAACTATTGTGTCTTTTTATGGCTACAGCTGGGGTTATAAGAGATGAAGTATTTAGAGGAACAAGTCATATGGTCCGCTGCTCCGGAATCAATTACCCACATAGGAAGGGAATTTCTTTCCAAGGTATTAGGATTAGAAGAAGAAGAAATACCTAAAAACGCCAATTAACAAATACCTGTTGGCTTCTCAAAGGACTCCACAAAGGTTTTTAGTTTCTCCATTTCTTCGGTATTGAACTCAGGGATAGGTTTTTGGAATTTTCTTCATTAGTTGACAAAGTACTCACCATATGTGCTTGACTTCGGTCGTTCCCACTTTGGTTGGGCTTGCCATGAAGTTTCCAACATTTTTCCCTAGTATGTCTATGCTTCTTGCAGTATGTGCAAAATATGGAATCTCGATTAAAAGTTTTGGATGAGTCCACTCTAGGAACAGCCACAGGATTGTTAGCCTCCTCCAATTTCGTGGCTTTGGTAATGAGTGCAGAACCATCTGCCCCTTGAGGTTCAAGCATAACACTTCGACGTCCCTCTTCCGCACGTATAATAGCAATCGTCTCATTTAGAGACGGTAGGTCTTGTCTTCCAAAAATTTGCACCCTTATAGCATCAAATTCTACGTTTAAACCTGACAAAAAATCATAAATACAATTCTTTTCCACAAAACGCTTCAAAATTGCTGCATCTTCACTACAATGCATTTGAATACATTGATAATGATCCATCTCTTGCCACAAGCTTTGTAAGAGACTCGAATATTCAGTGACAGTCCAAGTCTCTTGTTTTGTTGCTGAAACTTTCGTCCTAATCTCATATATCTGTGCAGCATCATTAACTTTGGAATAAGTCTATCGAATAGCCTCCCAAATCTCCTTGGCAGTTCTGAGAAACATACATGTGTCACTAATCTCTAGCAGCATTGAGTTCCATAACTAGGACATTACCATGTTCATCCCATGCAGCAAATCTTGGATCATCCTATGAAGGAACAGTGCCCATTAAATGGCTCAATTTCCCTCTCCCCTTTAGGAATGTGCGGACCAATTGTGACCACTTTAAATAGTTC
>JANZLX010000009.1:7866955-7879605 GCA_025531955.1 Erythroxylum orinocense | reverse complement strand
ATATGAACTGTGATTGTATAGGAATATACTTGGTTTGAGTTTAGATTGATTTATGAATATGTATTTTGATTTGAGATCTACATGAATGAGATTGATTCTGATGATGGATTTCTGGATTGAGATTTATGAAGTGCATTAGGTATAGAATTGTGTTGTGTATGCTGGATTTCCGGACAGGAGGTCCGACGATAGTTGTTAAGGTTGGATGTGATTTTAGAAGTGTGTTTTAAAACAATGCAAATTTTTGGGTTTTGCAAAATGCAGCCGTTATGCTACCCGATTTTCGATAAAAATTTGGTATAAAGAATAGAATAATAAGAGTTTGATTAACTTGTCGAGTTATGAGATGTGATAGAATCTGTAGGAATAAGTTTTGATTGAGGATAATTTTCCGAAAGGGAAAATATATGGGATCTAAGTTGTTTTGATTAAAAGATGAAGGAAATGAATAATATGAAAGAAATGATAGACAAAAAAAAATATCGAATTTTCGGATTGGTTTAGTCATAGGGTTTCCAACGCGACTCTTTTCTAAAGCTTTTGTTCGCGGATGTCGGATATTCGTGTCGCTTTCGATTCCTTTGATTTCGCGATTTCGTTTTCGCTTTGGTGTTGCCACTTTCGTTTCGCTTTGTTCATTTCGTTTCGCTTTTTGTCCTTACGCGATTTGAATTCAATTTCATTCCGCATTGTGCTATCGGACTTTGTTTGCTTCGATTTCGATTTTTGTACCGATTCGTTTCGCCGTTCTTCGATTTTGCTTCCGATGAGTTTAATCGGATTCCGATTATATGTTTGTTTTCGCTATTTTGGTTATCCGATCTTTCCAATCCATTCATTTCACTTTGCGTATTTCCACTTTTACGGTTGGGATCTGATTCTCGAGATCGGGTCCCAACACATAAGGGCTAATCGAATATAAGTATGCAAACACAAGTAGTCAAAACTTTTGCTTATATTGTCTTTCTATTCCACAGAAGGGCCTAATTGACTACTTATTTTGTAATTTTAGATTTTTTTTGAAGACCTCAACATTTCTTTCTTCTTGTATTACATAAATACAAAAACTAAAGGAAAGCTTAAGAATTACACCATTATACCTATTAGGAAGTGAATAAGTGAAGATTCAATGGATAGTGGCTTCCTATTCCATGATAGCTCTTTTATGTTTAAAATTACTAAAATTTGTTTCTAAATGATGGGAGAGAATGTGATTTTGTAACAATCTTGAGCCAAGGCGATAGCTCATGGTTATCAATAGAATGAAGTTAGTTGATCTCTAGTCTAAAGTTTTCTTTTGACCACTAGCTATAAAATGAAGCTAGTTTTGGGAAGGTATTGAAGGAACCATATTTTCCACCACTGAATAGTAGGATTGAGGCCTTTAATAAGGTGAAAAATCGAGAAGTTTGCGAATGGCTTTGAAAAATGCATAGTCCACTTCATTGGATCCTCAATTAGTTCATTCGATTGATAAGAAGGGAAATGCCTATGTTGTTGGAGAAATGCCTAGACATTGGAACTAGTCACTCCCATTAATTATTGTGAATGATGACTTCAACTTTTATTTCAAATTTTAATGTTTTTATTATGGCTTTATGGCAATATAATTATATAGAGGGTTAAGTAAGTATCAATCGTCATGTTAGAATAAAGCTTTTTTTCATTAAAAATAGTGAACTTCGTGACATTCCTCATTGTTAATCTTTGGATAAGGATTTGTCTAAATGTGTATGAAGTTTACAACTTAGGTTTAACAACCTGAAAGATTTTTTCTTTAAGAAAATTACTGTGAACCTATTTAATTCATAGAGCTTGATCATCATTGAACAGACTTCATATGTGTTAGTAAAGCAACATCCTATTCATAAACCTAATGGACTTGATGTTTATTATATCCTTTGACCGTTATGACATCTGACCATCTGTCCTATCTCAACTTTGATTAGGCTAGACTTGTATGTAGCAAGCCATGTTAGCTTTATAGGAGAGCCTTTTTTAACCAGATCTTATTCCATTTTACTTTTTGCCTTGGTTGGATTATATTTTTCCCCCCTTCTTTTCCACTATCTTCACAATGGACATAGAGATCTCAATATGGGTACTCCAATAAACTTGTAATCAATTGGTTATCAAGGTGAGACATTGTAGCCTTCCAACAAAAGATAAAAGCTTAATGCTCTAATTTTCAAATTTTCTATTAAATATTTTTTGAGTATAATGCCTTCTTGGAACCTAGTATAGCATATCAAGTTGAAGGATGTCATTGGAGCACTAATGGAAAAAATGATATAATTTTTCTTGGATAGAAAAAATAAACCTAATATTTGTTTGAAGTCTTGTATAATGAAGCAAGATATAAAGGTTATATTGGCTTTATAAAATATTGAATCAAAAGAAGTTACAATCCATGTTTTGATGATGACAAAGCATAGTTACCACTAATGATTTGTTCTTTAATGTATTTAAAGAAAACAATATAAAATGAAGCCAAGAAATAATTTGTAGGGAAAGTTATGACAATTTTCCCAACCTTGTATTGTTTGATGACATCACTTCGTCTCAAAATGATGTCATATCATCTGTTCTATTTTTGACCCTTCAGATGATAGAATTTATTTTCTAGGTCTTCATAAAAGTTGTAGCTCTTGAAGTCCTCTTTCCAACCATCTAAATAACACCTTAATCCGATATCTGTAGGGAAAGTTATGGCAATTTTTTCCAACCTTGTATCGTCTAACAACATCACTTCGTCTCAAAATGACGTCATATCGTATGTTCCTATTTTTGACCCTATAGATGATAGAATTTGCTTCCTAAGTCTTATGAAAGTTGTATAGCTTGAATTCCTCTTTCTAACCATCTAAAGAACACCTTAATCCGATATCTGTAGGCAAAGTTATGGCAATTTTTCCCAACCTTGTTCGTCTGATGACATCACTTCGTCTCAAAATGCCGTCATATCGTCTGTTCCTATTTTTGACCCTTCAAATGATAGAATTTGCTTTCAAGGTCTTCATGAATGTTGTAGAGCTTGAAGTTATCTTTCAAAAAATGCAAAGAACACTCTAATCTGATGTCCATAGTGAAAGTTATGCTAATTGTCCCAAGATAGGTTCAATATGATTGAGGACAAAGCCATGTTTGATTCTTTTGGCCATAACTTCTTCTATAGACACCCGAATGACTTGATTCTTGAACCATTGAACTCGTAAGACATTGATCTACATCTGCACCAAAAATCACAGCCATTTGAAATTAAGTGAGAATGATTGAGTGAAAAAAATGGGACGGATACAGTGAGTGTACTCTTTAATGGTATGAACTGGTATTATTCCACGGAACATACTTTAGTGTTTTGATGATTTTTGGATCGGTAGAGCTCCAAATAAGATGATTTCTAATTTGTAGTAAACTAGAGACATGGAGCTACAAATGGCATGAGGAAATGAGAATCTAATTCAGTCTCTAAGATGTTTAAATTTTAGATGGAAGTTGTGCATAATATCCTGTTATGGACAAGAGCAGTCCAAAAATGTTTGATGTATATCTTTTGAATCTCTGAACCAAATTGAATGATTTTGTTGGCATTAGAAACTTAAGATAATGGGGGACATTTTCTGGAAGAAAGTGTTATGTTAGAATGTTTAAGGGTACCGTTGGCAAGACACTAAAGTATAAAGGACATAAGGCATAAATAGAAGGGCAAATAGGACAATTCTCAATCATTAAGGGCATAATTGGAAGAAGAAGTGTTGCCTTGCTTATAAATGAAGAAGAAAAATGTGAATATAAGGATAAGCAGCAAAGAATATCGAAAATGAGTAAGAAAGAGAAAGAGAGTTGGTGATTTGAGAGAAAAGAAGAGAGTTGAGCTAGGGTTTAATTCTTCTTCATCTTCAAGAAAGATTTTGAATTTGATCAAGAAGAGAAAAAGGAAGAGGAAGGAAAGAGCTTTCATTTGAGCTAAAGATCTCTTCATTTGGTGAAAAATCAAGGTAAGATCATTTGGAATCTTTTGGGATTTTTGGAAGGATTCTAGTTTATAAAGTTTAGAAAATGCTTGGGTTCAAGTATGCTAGAATCAATTTTTGTGATTTTACATTGTGGGAATTTTCAATTGGATTCCTATTGGATGAGAATTTGGATGTTATGAGATCATGTGAGGTTAGAAAAGAGATAACGAGAAATTGAGTTATGTTATAAAGTAGCTAAGTGTTCTTAAGGTGTAAGCTTATGAATAAGCGAGACACATGCAAAGGGTAAAGATTGAAAGGAGAATTTGAAATGATCATGTACAAATGAAGTGTAAATCTAAGTTCAATTAGACATATATGAATTATGAAATGGGAATGAGCTTAATATGTGATTTAGAACATATAGCCGGGATTGTCATTGAACATGCGTTGTATATAGCCCATATAAATATTTGGGCATAAATGAGTTTTGTAACGATAGTGAATAGTGTATTGTATAAATTGTGATGTGCAGGTTAAACATCTGCATGCAAGCGTATCTAGAATTTAGAAGCAACTGCTATTTTGGAACGTATTGTGAGTAGACCGAGATGGTCTCATTTTAGTGTTTGTTATTTGAATTTTGTATTAATTGACTACTGAATCATTATGTGAATATGATTGATTGTGATGGTTTCCATACAGAAGGTCCGATGAATGTGAAGTATTAATGAAATATTGAAGTGCTACTTATACGTGAAATAAGTGTGCATAATATGATTGTTAAATGCTGGACCCTAGTCCGATGACAATTGTGTTTTGAATGTGCATTTGCATGTAAATGAAAAGTGATACTTAACTCTCATGTTGAATGCCGGACTACGGTCCGATGATATGTGAATGTGAGTGAATGTGGATCATGCAAATGTGACTGATGCATTTCATTTCATGGACACATGAAACATAATGGGGTTGTGACCAGAGTAGCCATCGATTAGAGTTTAAAGCTCAACAAGTGAAAATGAGCCTCGAGCTTAAAAATGATGCAGAGCCTCATACTCAACGTTTAATGAGCCTTATATGGGACAGTTATCAATGAGCCCGGTATCCAATGGATACGGGACAGTTTAGGCACTCGGCCATAACAAAGTAACAAATAGAAAGTGAGTCTCATGTGCATTGTATATGCATAATATGAATGATTACGTGTATTGAATGTGAAGTGTGAAATTGAATGTGAAATGTGAAATGTTGTGAATGTGAAATATGTGTTATGTGACTGGGTGAGCCATCGATAATGGTTACTCATTGAGTTCGCAACTCACCAAAAATTTGCAAATATTTTTCAGGACTCAGAAAAATACCTCGTTAGGCCAACATGAGTATACCTACAGCTTTCAAGTGAATGATAGAGGTTGGGATCAATTTGCATCTGCATTGTATTTTTTTATTTTGTATTGGAGTGTATATTCTGCAACTTTTTGTATAAATTTGTATTTTGAAATGACTCAAGTGTTTTGTATTTATGAAAGGGCCCGAATAGCTATTGAAAATTGTGTTAATTGAACATGTTTATGTATGGTTGTGGGCCTAATTTGAGTATCGATTTCCACATATATGTTGTGGTTTTGAAAAAAATAATTATACCAACTTTCCGATTGATTGAGTGCTCTAGCACGCCACCCTCGCGGGGCACGGACTCAGATATCACCATCGATGTCGGGTTCGGGTCATTGCAGGAGTGGGGTGTTACATAAATCCATCTCTATAACACTCTAAAAATTCACTCATGAACAATACAAATCACCATATTCGAATTTCTCTAAACCAAAATAGAGTATATAATTTTACACCAACTTTTCAGCACTTTTGCATATCCATTTCAATATACAACGGGACCTATTTCATACCTTTCTGAACAATTCTTATTTCACAAATCCATCATCTAATTCATTTACCACCAAAACTACACTTCTCTAACCTCATGCACGTATTCATTTACACAGTAAAACATCATTAAAAATCACTTACTTGTTTCAACAATGTCTCCTGCAGTGAGGGTGAATTAGCTACACACAAAAAGAATAACAATTTGCTATTCGGTGATGGATAACCAGAAGAGTGTTTTGATGATGGTGTTTTCGGTGGAGAAACAGACAATAGAGGAATAAACTATACCGAATCCTTGCACTACGTGGCTATCTTGCATGTCTTACACTTGTCACTGCTCAATTCTGCCACTTATCACCACACATGTAAACCATATGTCAATATTTAACTAGTCCATGTGTCACACTAGGATTGGTCCAAATTTTAATATTTTCTTAAAATTCACCATAAACTCTGAAATAATCATAATATTCTCCAAATAAATTTTTACCACAAATAATCCACAATTCATATTTTAATCGCTTTAATAACTCAATTATACTTAGAAAATGTCAATGAATGCATGTACAATCATATTGATGTGCAAAATGTGCATGTCATATTTAACTTAAACCTAATTTCTTAGTAATTTCTCATAATTCACTATTATGGCCTTCACATGGGTATCAGGATGTTACAAATAATGGAATTTATTATTTTATTAAAAAATTGAGTTCACACATGCATTCCAAGTTTAATTTTATCTCTTCCACCTCTTCTTCCTTAAATTGGTATGTCTCTAGAGTTTGCTTACAAAGAGTGTTGTGAGCAATGTTACGAATATCGTACCGGGCTCAGTACCGGATTGAACTCTGGAACGGAACTGTATCGGTACCGGTCGGTACCGGGTACCATTTCGGGGTATTTTTTAAATTTATAAAATGGTCCCTAAATTTTTTAAAAATTGCAAAATAGTTCATATTGATATATTATATAGCTGTGCTATATACTTTACTAGTTTACTGTTTACATCAATCATACTTTCAAAAATCATAATAATAAATAATAATGACAATTAATTTGAAATAACAATTTAACATATATATTACAATTTGACAACATTTCTAATTTTAAACATTTATGATTCCCTACACATATATATTACCATTCCATTAAAGTTCAACATCTTTTAACTTTTATAGTCAATTAATTATTTACTTACCTAAAACTAATACTCAAATAAGCAAATACTATCATTAACTACAATCAAATTATTATTAATTTCTAATTCCATAATTTTATACTTAACTAATTATTTACCAAAATTCAATACCGAAATATTAAAAATAAATAACCATTTAACAAATATTAAGAAAGCCTTTTCAATTTCACTAATTTTGATTATCAATATTACATTTAATTATTAATTTCATATTTGATTATCAATTTTACAATTAGGTTTAAATGTTGATTTGATTTTGATCATCAACTTTTAATTTTAAGTTTTAACAACCAATTAATCAACATCAACAATTTAACTTTAAAGTTTAATAGTTAATATTGAATTTTCAATGGTTAATATTTATTCATAAAACAATCTATATTTAAATAATTGCCATACCCATACTTCATCACCATTTTATTGTATTAATACATTTAAAATTTTATTTATATCTCTTTAAGAGATAACTATCGTAAGTATCATTATAAAAAGAAAACACTTAATAATAATAGATATAAGAATTATATATTTTATTAAATGGACATATATTATATATATACAAGTGCGTCACATAAGAAAAGTTGATAAAAATAACTAATAGAAAAAATATAAATCCACATACATAAGACTTTCATCTCTTCAAATCAACATCAGCTTCAGAGAAGAAATGGGATTCCAAAGAGAAAAGAATTAGAAAGATTTATCAAAAAGATACAATTATTAGTAATTAATTTTATTAAATAAGAAATTTTATTTTTACAATAAAATTAGTCCCGTTAATTGATCACTGCACATTCTCTTTTTATCTCTCACTCACTCATTGTATGTGTCTAAGTCTGTCTCTCAATGAACCAGTAAGGCGAGGCGGCCGGACGGAGGAGAGGCGGCCGGGCGGAGGCGAGGTGAGGCGAGGCAGTAGCAGTCGGGGCGAGGCGACGCAGAGTCGACGAGAGGCGAGGAGGAGAAGGCCGGAGGCGAGGCGAGGCGAGGAGGAGAAGGGCGGACGTCGGAGGCGAGGCGAGGCAGGCGGCGAGGCAGACCAGCGAGGCAGGTGTCGGGACGGCGGAAGGGAGAGGAACTGAAGAAGATGATGAGAGAGGAGCCGGCGGTTGGGGGGGGAGAGAGTTAGAAAAAATTAGGTTTAATTTTTTTTATTTACAAACTCGTCCTCGAAATTTTACTTTTTATGGAACGACCTCAGAAAATTTCGGTATTTGTAGTACCGGCCGGTACCAGCTGGAATTGGCCGGTATTGACCGAAACTTATCTCCGGTATCTTTAGGGCCGTTCCGGTACCCGCCGGAATGGTACGAAACTCCAAACACTAATACAAATCTCGTAAAAAAATAAAAAATAAATCTGGTCTGTACGTTGCGTGAAACGCAGCAGCGCATGCGTTTAATTAATGCACGCGCTAACGCTGCACAACGCGGCGTTTAAAGGAGATGCACAAGCTGTGTGTTGAGTGCAGCTAAGGGTTTTATTGGAGGAATGATGTTTTAATTGTCTTGTCATCCACAGTGGAGGCAGAAGGAACATTCACGAAGAACACACACATGTTGTGGAGAACGCTGGATAAGGGTTTTAAATGAATGGGTTTTTAATTGTCTAATCATTGCTACAGATAGGGAGATCGGTGCAGAAGCAGCACAGAAGGCTGAAGGATTTTAATGGATGGTTTTAAATTGTCTAATCATTGAACAGTGTCGATGCAGGGCACATTAACGAAGGCGTAACTAGCAGTATTGATGCGCAGAAGGGTTTTAATTGCACTGATTTTTGTTTGTCTTCTCAGGCTACAGTGGCGGCACATGGAGTCATAAAAGAAATGAAGCATTAAACCATGGGGGCTGCTTAGACTGGTGCAGATGAAATCACCTGTTCCATAATTGTTGTGCCAATGCTGTTCCATTGCATCTGGTCCATATATTTTTGTGGGACCCATATAAATGTATGGACCAGATGTAATAGAACAGCACTGGCACAGCAATTATGGAACAGGTGATCTGTTCCCGGACTGGTGGTGGATGCGTATGGAGAGAAGCTCGTGAACAACTACGTGGAACGTCATTAACTCCCACATTTAATTGTCCTACCAGAAACAGTAGCTGGAAGAGAGTAGCTTGAGAGTGCCGAAGCAATGGAATATGGAATTTGTGCTTGGAGTGTGAAAAATGAAGATAGAAGGCTAACTTCCTGACATCGATTTAATGGAGATATCGATGCCAAGTCGTGGTTAAGCTATTTTTATTATTTTAAAGTTGTAATTTATTTTCAGATTGTTGTGTTGTTGGTATTGATTTTTATGGTTTTGTAATTAATGATCTTGATATATTATTTTGATCGTTTTATTTCAAACCTATTGCTAAAATATTGAGTGTAATCTGTAATTGTTACTTTAATATTTATGAGTAGCATCTAACGATCGTTAATCGTTAGGAACAATATAACTTAGGTTAGATAACCCGAACATGTAAGGTTACTGCCTATACTGATCGTTTTTTAATTCATAATGCGACTACCAAATTGAATCTAAAGATCATATCCTAGGTTATTCGGTAGTTAGTTTTAATTAATGATCGTATCTTGATTAAATACAACTTAAGGGAAAACCGAGATTTGTAGAGCATTCTACTAGTCTCAGATCAATAGTCCGAAAAAAATTGTAAATACTTTAGAATGAAGGAATATGCTTGATTGTGCTTAGGCCGAGATTGACCCTAGAACCGGACCTTACTTATACTCGACACCTTTTCTCATTTTTGATTGTTTGACTTAATTTGTTTTCAATAGTTTAATTTTAATTTTAATTTCTAAATTGTTTTAAATCCAACCCCCTATACTTTCCTTGCATCAATTAATTTCATTACGAAAATTAACCGATCATTCCCTGTGGAGTCAATCCTAACTTACCACAACTACAAATTTTAGTGTGCAGAGTCAAGTAAATTTTGTAGTGCACTCGACATGCGCTATCAACCAGTAAGGAGTCAGAAGAGGAAGAAGATGTAGAAAAGCTTGGCTGGAAGAAGGTATTGGACATAACATCCGCAAACACTAAGGTAATTATGAATACACTTGCAGAGAACTCCAAAAGGATAAAGGAGATGGACCAAACCCAATGACGCTAAAGCCGAGACATACTTCGTGTTCATCGCTATTTTGAGGCTCAGGGCATTCAACTGCCACCTCCAACGCTATCACCACCTCCATCACCATAAGCCTTGTTTTAAACCCTTTCTTTCCTTTTAAATTTAGTCTTTATTTTTATTTTTAATTTATTAATTTATTTTTTGTTTTACTTTAATTTATATTTCTGTTATCTTTTTGTGTGTTTGTTATCACCTTCTCACATTGAGGAAAATATATTGTTCATGTGTGGGGAGAGTTATGTGTTTATTTGAATGTGAATTTTGCATATTACTGTTGTTAGGTTGCATTCTGTGAATTGTGTGAATGTGTCAATGGTTTAGATGAATTAAAATTGATTTAATTTTGAACATGGTTTATTAGGTTGTAGAGAATTATTAACTTATAGAATTAGTGAACTAGGATTCTTTGATTAAATATGTAGCTTAATTAGGATTTAGTGTTTAAGTGTAGCCCTCTAAATTGTCACATTCATTCATAATTTGAGGTCTTTTAACCTAAGTAGCTTTGCTAGTATTTTTTTCATGAAAATGAGTAGTTAAAGCAACAAGGAAGGAAATAAAAAAATTGTTATTTTTAAAATAAGTTACTATTCCGTGGGCCTTCGAGTTATGAATAAAGCTAGTAGCCAGTTGAGAACATTATATAGCTGAGTAACTAGATTAACATGCTTCACAAATGTATGCCTTCGCGTAAAAAGCCTAAAATGACGTTCCACCAATCAACTTAATAAAAAAAACATGATTTAGTTAAATAATTGGATTGATATTCATTACCAATGATTGCCTCCATGTAAAAACACTAAGTCCGTGTTCATAAAAAGTTAATAAAAATAAAAATATGTTTTCGAATAAAACCTACCGAACTTGTAATAGGTTGACTTTTCATGAAAACATAATTAGGATTAATTACAAAGTTAAACAACCAAAAAATTATTAATGAGTATGTGCAATTAAGAAGGGTAAATAATTTACCACTTGAGTTTGGATTAATATGTATATTTAGTTTAGAGCCCCAAGACACAGATTTTGTATGTTAATGATTTGAAATGACTTGAATGATTGTGTTTTAAATTAAATTTATTTCACGAAGTTAAAGTCATTGTCTCATTACTGCATTGTGTGCTGTGTGAATTAGTATGTGTTTGTTATTTTGTTTGCTTGAGGACAAACAAACGTTTAAGTGTGGGGATGTTGATAAGTGTGAAATGCATCATGTTTTAAGGTATAGTTTGATATGTGTTTATCTATTTATTTGATTGTTTAGTATGTATTTTTAGTATAATTGTGCTAGTTTGTGAATTATTTATGTTTAAGTGTTTTTATGGGTTAGTACAAGCATTTGAGCTTAATTATTTTGTCTTTGAGATACCTTGATGTATTTGTTAATGTATCAGTGTCAACAGCGAAGAACAAAAAAGTTTCAGAGAGACTTAGACCGAAACAACGACCCACGATTGTGACCTGCCTGCCATGATCGTAACAGAAAGGGTACAAGTGGCCCACAATTGTGGCCTACAAACCCACTATCATCGCCTGCGTCAAACAGATGCCTAGACACACAGAAAAGTTAAGTTATGTGAAATTTTTCGAACCTTTTGACAAAATACCTTAGTGTTACCCATAACACATTAACTATATAAGTAATAAGGCAAAAGAGAGGAGAGCTTCTTGTATCAGCTACCATCACAAAACTCTAGAGAGAGTTCATCAAGAGATTGAGAAAGAGATGAAAGAAGAGAGACGTTGAAAAGAAGCCTACACAAAGTATTTCCCAGAATAGGAGATTTCCTGTCGTTACTGCCTCTATTATCCATTTGGATCTATTTTCCAATGTTTTTCCATTTTTTTCTATTTATAGAATTGGAATAGTTGTTGAGAAAGGATTTATAAATGTTGAGGATTGTCTAAACTCACCTTCGGGTTATTTTTAACTTTGATTCAATAAAAATCTTATTATTTATGTGAATTGGATTTATTGTGATTGATTTTTGCATTTTCATAAATAGTTAATCGACTGAGAGGGTGAATCGATAAAAAATAATTAAATTGGGCTAAAAATAATTAGGTAATTTAATAAGAATAAGAAATCAATCGAATTGGTAATTGTGTGATGAGAGTTTTCACATAGGTTTTGGTAGTCTAGTGGAAAACTTCAGATCTAATTAGGGTTTGAATAAATTGTGAATTGAGAAATTGCAATTTTCCATAATATAATTAGGGCTTATAATTTAGGCCTTTTGGTTATAACTCGAGAGAGAGTGACCCACCCTAGGATAGTCGAGGACCAATAATTTGATGTTTCATAATTAATTAAGTTAATGTTGAAGATAGGTAAAAATTTCTCCTTCCTCTCAATGGGTAGTTCCTTAAGTTGATTCTTGGTGTGTGCATTGCAATTTGCTGATTTGTTAATATTTCGTTATTTATTCTTAAGTTGAATTGGTTGATTGA
>JANZLX010000009.1:7856348-7866855 GCA_025531955.1 Erythroxylum orinocense | reverse complement strand
GATAGATGATTTTCGTGATCTAAAAGAACGGCGTGTTGCATTTTGATTATTTATTAATAATATTATATAATTGTATTTTTTTTTTGCATTTAGATGTTGGCCCCCGGCACTCCCCCTTAGAGTTGAGTCTGGCTCCATCCCTAGATAATGATGATGATGAAGAAGAAGAAGAAGAAGAAGAAGAAGAAGAAGAGAGAAGTACGTAACCTTAAGACGACATCAGATCCTCTGTACCATTTAATATGTTCCAAACCTGGCTCAGTCCTGAAATGACTTTGTTTGTTTATACATAAAATGACGTAGTTTTGAGGTAAAAACAAGGTTGGAATAGGTTAAATTGTACAAAGCATCTAACAAAGATGTGTTTTTCTAAATATAGTTAGGTTTTAAGTTGGGTTAAGCTATGAAGTTCAAGTTTGAACCTAAACCTTAAACCTAATATGATTCCTGAAAATTTATAAAGAAACATGAATTTGACTTAAATCTCTATCAACTCAAGTCTAATTCATTGGCTTTGGGTTAGATTTGAGCGTAATTGTCAAATCTATAGACTTTGGTGGATGCATATCATGAGAATAAACATATTAGATGTGAGTGGATTTTTCAAGAGAAAATTTGACATGAATGATAATATAAACACGAGCAAACTAAGGTTAAAAAATAAAGGTTACAAACTAAAATTAAAAAAAGCTGATTTTTTATGAAACATTTTTGTCAATAGAGATACTTAGGGATCTTATTTTATATAGTCACATACCATGACTAAAAGACAATGTTTTAAAAATGAAAGTAATCAATAAACATAAAATATATTTTTACTAATGTGAAAATTTAATTTCCTATTAAAATTTGGTCTTTTATTATAATTTAATAAAAAAACACTTAAAATTCCGATTCAACATCCCTATTTTTTGAAACATATATAAAAATAACTTTTAAATATAACAACTATTTAAATTTTTATTTTTATGAAATATATTTTGTAATTTATTTCTTTTAATTTTTCTCAATTTAAAAACTTAGTTCAATAATTTTCGATATTTAGTGTACCAATGATACAATCGGATTTTTTCAGATTCATCCAATGCTTGAATAAGTATAATACAAAGAAGTTTATTACCACTTCTAACCAATGCGTACGAAATTAAGTAGTGTTTGTATTACAAAGTAAAACGACGATAGATGTGCTCTTTAATTGGACTAGTCATTAACAGTTAGTAAGGTCTTATGATTAGGTGGTTATGGTATGTATATAGGCAAGTGAATTGATATTGGAAATTGTCTCAAGTGTATCAAGCTCCTGCACAAACGATTCCATGGGCTTACGATATCTTTGTTTTGACTAGGAAGTGCCAAGGAGTCGTGAAGAAGAGCCGGTCTGTGAAACTGACGCATGCGCATAGTGACTAATATGCCGGCATGTCTGTATGGTCAAATTCCACACAACAGTGCAACAAGCATACTGATTTATACCGAACGTGTTTGACAAGCAGCTTATCACTTGCTTTTTAATTTATTGACTAAAAGTTAATTTTTGACCATCTTAAAAAGTTATTAACGTGTTTAATAAATGACTTATTAGTTAGCTTATTTAATTCCAATAAATTGATTTCTAAAAATTTCATAAGAACTTTTGGAGTTATTTGTTTACCTAATGATAATATACCCTCCACTTTTCTCTCTACTTTTGCTCGGTGAGTTTTAGAAATTGGTTTTTTTTATCGTAAAATTATGTTGTAAAGTTTGAAAGAATATAATAAAAAAGTTAATTAAAATTTTTAATCTTTATTAAATTTTATAATATTAATTTACATCTAAAAATATCATAATATTATTAAGTTTTTGAACATAAAAAGTTACATCAAATTAATATTTTTACTATATGACTACTATATGTCTTACTTGAGTCATACTATAATTATAGATATTTTTAATTTATTAAATAATAAAATTCATACATATTATATAAAAAAATACTAATAAATGTAACTCGCTGTATCATTCATATTAATAAAGAATTTAACGTTTTATTATTATTATTATTATTATTATTATTATTATTATTATTATGTTTTTATTAAAGTTATAAACCTAATTTTTGTAAAATTAAATACCTAAATCAAAATTCTTATAAGAATATTCAACGAAATACTAAGAAATATAATATTTATACCCTTATAATTTCTTTTTAAATCATATCCTCATAAGTCATTTTACACATCAACAACTAATACTAAAAAACTTATTTTACCAAACATCTTTAATAAACAGCTAATATTATCCGCTGATTAAATCAGCTGATAGAATCAGCTATCAATTAACCGTTGATAAAATCAGCTAATAGTTAATGCAATCCGCTGTTTATCAAACAGGGTCATAGTATTGATATTTTTTTCAGTATTACCTGAAACTATTTCATAATATGATTGTCTAAAATTGCATATAGAAGGTTATTTGAATAAAAGCAATTTCCTCCCTACTCGTAATAGGCACTATTGATTATCATAAATCAGATTTCTTAACTAGTCATTTGCTATGAGAAACCATTTACTTTACTTATGATTTATGAATTCAAATATAACTTCCAAACTAAATTAAAAATATTGATGGGAGTATTATTAATTCTACCCTAATTGTTTCCTTTGGCTTCTATTCCTCCCTGGTACCCATAATTTTGTTTTAATTAAAAAGCAAACTAAATGCACTTCCGGTTTATTGATGAAGAAAACAAAGATCGAAGCCGAATAAAATTGCAGGACATCAAATACTGAGAATGACAATGTCTTCCACGAGGTCCTAACCTCCTGTTAATTCTGATGGACCGAGTCACCCACATGCATGGAGGAGTTGAAGCTTGATCGGCTCCTGTATGTAGTCCAGTGTACAGAAAGATAAAATAAGAGTTAATCTACTTGAAATAGAAAATTATATTCTTCCCACCATATCAGAAAATTCTCGTTTTAGTCAATGAAAAGAGCACATAAGAAACAACATAGCAAACACAAATTTTACGCTGCATCTTAACATAGCAAGATTTCTTAAATGGAGTTGGTTGTTTTTAGTTCAAATAGGCACAAATGAAATGCAACCAAATCTGTCACCAGTAGCACAAGAGAAATAAGATCCACATGCATCATTATAGTGTTAATATAATAGTTGGAACTGCCATTGAGTTTTGGTAACTCAAAACAAGTCATGTGGACGATGTATACGTTACCAATTATTGAAGGCCTACAGAAGCTCTACAACAAGGGCTGATGCACCTCCTCCCCCATTGCAAATACCACCAACACCGTATCTTCCATTTTTCCGCTTTAGTACCTACAACATGCCAACAGTCTCACTACTGAATTACAAATTTACATTAACATGTGGTCCAATGTGCAGAAGCATACATACAATACAGCACACAATTATGTATCATAATTGTGGGAGGACACTAAGAAAGTTGGGATGATGGTACAGCGTATCCATCAATTATCAAAATAATTATTCATCCGGTAGAAACATACCCCCAAGAGCGTGACCAAGATCCGGGCTCCACTGCAACCTAAAGGGTGCCCCAGGGATACAGCTCCACCATGTACATTAACCTTGTCCTGTTGGCAGATTAATAATGTGCCTCATTATGCTTTCGTAAATTCAAATATTTAGCAAAAACTGACAGGGAATGTGAACTGGTATAAAGAACCAAGTGAAACAATGGGATTCCATATGCAGCATTTTATGAACACAGTGTCAAGAATGGTCAATATCTTAAGACATGCATTGCACTTCTATGCACTAACATGCAGGCAAAAATACAAGAAGGACAAAAAGATTGGGATACAAACAACTATGTTCAGATACTCACTGGATTAAGTCCTAGTAGTTTCTGATTTGCAAGAGCCACAACCTGCTTAAACATTATCAATTAGGAGTTTTCCAACCAGATATGTGACCGAAGATAAGAAAACGAACAAAGAAAAATACTAACCGAGAAGGCTTCGTTTATTTCATAGTAATCAACTTGAGAAGCATCCAACCCAGCATTCGAAATAGCTTTCGGGATTGCCAGGGCCGGAGCAGTTGTAAATAACTCTGGTGCCTGCATAGTGAAATATGTTCATTACGGATGAAAATTAATTTTTGTATGGCAAACTCCTCAATTCATTAATTTCAAGTGTTTGGAACTGCTCCAGCACACTTTTCAGTATTTGATATGTTCATGAAGTACCTGAGCAGCATCAGCATATCCCGTGATTCTTGCAATCACTTGTAGCCCGAGCTTAAGGGCCTTTTCTCCACTCACAAGTACCAAAGCTGCTGCACCATCACTGTTAAATATAACTTTCAGTGAAGTATTAGCTCTAATTTTGAAAAGAATAGTGAAGTAAGCACAACTCTACCCAACATATTCACAAGGAATAACATGCTTAACGCCTTCAAATCATAAAACTTGATCACACCGTAAAAGGTTTTAACAAGTTGTAAGTAGAAAAGTGCACCAGGCAACATAATATTTCTTGAGATAAGTATGTGCATGAGGATTTTAATGAGAAGATGCTACTTGAAATTGTGTCACTATGAGGTGTATGAAGAAAACCTTATGCTAGAGGCATTGCCAGCTGTAACAGTGCCTCCATTCTCTTTGAAACTTGGCCGGAGCTTCCGCAATTTTGCAGCATCGAACTAGAAAATATAAAAGTCAGCATATAAGAATCTGATAGCATGACAAGTAGAAAGTTTACTGAATCTCAACCAGAGATTCAGAAGGGACTGTGTGGAACAGCATGCAACTAAATGAGGTAACACTAGAGCAGATGACCATAAATGAAGGAAGGAAGTTGGCCTTGAAATTTAACTAAGCTTCTCATCTTCCTCGAATGGCAAATTAATTCATTCACAAATTTTAAGATCAAATGGGCAACAATGCAAAAAGAATTAGACATTATTCTTATGATTATTTCCACACTACCAATAAGCAACTAAATTAGCTAACCTCACAATTACATGCCAACAACTTTCCGAGCAATAACATACAAAGAAGAAACAATATATACCTTTCCCAAACCTTCATCCTTATCGACAATAGTGGAAGGCCTTCCCCTTCCACCAGACACTTCAACCTGCAAGGAACTACATTAAATACATGATACTGGAAACAGACCATCAAGGAAAAATCAACATTAAATACATGATATTGAAACAAAAAATCAAGACAACATCAATAGACTGAATACTAGATGTCTGACCTGAACAATTTCCCATGTAAAGGCCCCACTATCTTGAGCAGCAATACCACGTTCAAAGCTCTGAATAGCATAGTTATCCTACAATAATCACAAAAACATGTCATTGAAAGATAAATTATAAAAATGCATGTCAAATAAATTGAAAAGAACATCAATTATAAAAATGCATGTCAAATAAGTTGAAAAGAACATCTTAAAAAGCCAGCTATTGATGTGCATGTTGTTAGGAAAGTTTTACTATATTAGGAAAAGTTTACTTTCTATGATTTCCTGTTTATTCTATGATTTCCTCTTTATGTCTAAGATCTTTTCCTTATGTAATTGGTTCTATATAAAGGTATGAGAGTCTTGAGATTTTATCAAGCCCTCAATTACCATTCTCTGATTTTGACATGGTATCAAAGTGAAGTTAATCCCAAATCCTCAAAACCTCATACCTGTCCAAAACCTCTTTTACTGTAAAACCCTGAAACTTTTTGACCTACCCAAAACTCTTACCTCCACTCACCAAAACCAAAAACCAAAAACCAAACACACAAAAGCAACCAAGAGTTTCCGTCGACCGCCACAACATCAATGGTGTCGTCAGAAAATCATCCGTTTGTAGGCGTGTAGACGTCACGCGCTGCCGTCTGACGACCTTCGACGATGGCAATTTAATGGGTCAGCTTGCCTTTTCATTGTGAACAGGGTTCTCATCTTGCTTTATGCCAAAGCCAACCAGAACTTGGGCATCTTGACAATAGTAAAGTCTTTCATATATTCCGGAATGCCGTTAGCGGTGTTACTAGCATTTGTTAGTCAGAAAACTTATCAAATATACCAAGAGGATTTCAGACTCCAATAATAAATCACTAACAAGTGTTCCAACAATTATCGCAACAATGGGTTCTTTCAATTTGCAAATCGCCAAACAATGTTTGAATAGTAACAACTATTCTTTCTGGTGTAACAATGTAGAATTGTTCTTCAAAGGTCAAAGAAAGTTGTCCCAACTCACATAAGAAAATATTGGAAAATTGGCAAGCTGATGATGCACAATTACTACATATTTTTCGATTCTATGGAACCTAAAATCTCAATCCTATTTTCTACTTGTAAACAAGCTTAGGACTATACCAAGCTTCTATATTCTGGTAATATGCTTTGCATGTGTCATATCTCCGTCGAGTTATTTCAATCCAGATAAGAAGGAATTTTGTTTGGATAATTTGGGAAAGTGAAAAGTGCATTTGAAGAGTTGAATTCTCTCTTTCAAATTACATCTAATGTTAAGGAGATGCAAATTCTAAAGGAGCACTTGATGACTGACATCTCTAGCAAGATCGAAACCTGAGTTTGAGCCTATATGAGCACAAATCTTGGGAGGAGAAGACTTTCTATCCTTAGCTAAAGTATATTCTAGACTCTCTCGTTCTATGGCTTAGGAAAGTCCACTGGAGAAAAACTCTGATAGGTCAACACTTGCGGCACAATCTAGCTCACAAGCCAAAGGGGGTTATGGGGGAAGTTAAGAAGGATGTGGTGTTCATAGGGGTAGAGGATATCATGGCAATTGGCAAAGACTCATGACTTCACCGCACACATTGTGATAGAGGCGAACATGATGAGAAGACCTGTTGGATAAGTGTCCCCATTTGCAAGCGGCTCATATGTCCTCTCTTGAAGAACATTCTTTGGGTACAGCTTCACAACCATCTGTTACCTTGTCTCGGGATGCATATACCAAGTATTTGCAATATCAGTTAGCTAAGCAAGCATCAACTTCTATGGCATCTGTGACTCATCAAGGTAACTCAATAGCCTGTTATTCATCTATTCCTAAAAAATAGTCATAGGTATTGGATTCTAGTGCCACTAATCCACCAATTCCGTTTGCTTCAAATCCGACAACTCCTCAAAAGGATTATCAAACATTCTTCCTCCATATCGGTCAATAAGAGCTCGCTTAAACCGCTCCCAACCCAACTTTGGCTCGGTCTCACCAGAAGGTTAAACCAATGGATGGTGGACCCTTCCATGCTCAGAAGAGCCAGCTTCATTTTGATTGGTTCTGAGGTATTATGAACCTCGAAGTACACCTCCGCTCTCGTGATCCACCCTACTGGGTTTGAACTGTCGAGCATAGGCAATTCCACTTTGTGCACCGACATCCGATACTCTTCCATAGTGTTCGAGGAATGCTCCATCGGTGATGATTGTCGTCTTTCACCAGCCATCGTTTGCCCCCTCCCTGAGGCCTCACCACTTCCCTGTCCTTCCTCGGGCCGTTTTCCCATCATTTTGCTCATTTCCATCAATAAGTTGCACTACATCTCCATCATGGCCATTCGCATGGATGCTTCTATATCTTCCACCCTAGCTTCCAGACTAGCCATGAGAGATTCCAATAGCTCAACTCTGTCCGACATCTTCGGTGGCATCAAGGTATGTTACTCTAAATTTGTTGTTGTGTTTGTGAAAATCCTCCAGAAGCTGATCCTCCCCTCTCTTCGTTATCCGACAGGTCGGACCACTGTTAGGGACCTGACCTTAGAATACTAGAGTTTTACTATACTATTACAATATACTATGGTGTGTATACCATTACCGTAGAGAAATGTAGTATTTCTCCCCTAACCAGAGCATATTTGCTCCTCAGAAGGTATGATTCCTTCTGTCACTATTTTCTCTTAATTTTTTGCCTATCCCCTCCCTTCTTCTTTCCCCCCTTTATAACCTCCCTAGGTACATTCGGTTATAACTAACTAACCACCTCAACTGATACCTAAATCCCTCCTTGGCCCACTGTTTTTCCTCTATAATAATTCTCTCTCTCTCTCCCGATGATCCGAACACAATCAAGCAAGAACTCATATCTCTATTCTTCTAACTTTTGTAGTTTGGGAAAAAATAATGTAAACAAATTCTAGCTTTTGAAACTCGAATACGAAGTCAAACAAAGTATTAAAAGCATGAAAGAATCATAATAAAGAACAAAATCAACCAAAGCCTTAAAGAGATCCAAATAGAGCCTATCTTCCAAACAAAAATGCATATACATAAATGTAAAGGAACAGAGGGAGATGCCTTAGTGGCGAGTTGCTTAGTGGCAAGTTGCCTGCGAGGAGCCTTGCCTCCAGTGGATTTGCGAGCGGTCTGCTTGGTATGTGCTATTGTTTTGACCTTGAAAACCAAATAACAGAAACTAAAATCTACCAGATGAATTGAAATTAGGGTTCGGAGTTAATTGGAATAATAGTTAGTGGTTACTTTAAGTAATTCAAAATTAGGAATGGGGCTCCAAAGTCGACTGATTTACTAAATGGAGGCGTGGAGACTACATCGAACCTATCTATCTCCTTTAGCCCAATAGGCCACCCAATACTTTACATAAGCCCCAAATCACTTGTTTCTTACCATGCAAGGATAATCAAACGAATTTTCTTTCTTTTGATTTTGGTGGCTACAACATAATCAAGATGAACCTCAAAGTTCACTTCATTTACCTATCGAACATCCACTTTAGTGGGTAGAAAGTTAACTTACACTTTTAATTAAGATTACCTAAAGATTATTAACACTATCATCACTTCAATTTAAATATCTAGCTTTTTTTTTGTTTTTTCTTCGTTTAATGTAAAAAGTGAATGCATTTCCACCTTTTAATTAATTCTCTTTTTAGAACATAAAAATTTTCACATTATGTCATAATTGAGAGAACCATTTAATTGAAGATAGAATTTACTAATTATTAATTAATCTAGTGTTTTCGTTATATTTTTAACGTTTTTGAATATGATATTGTTGAACCTTAAAAACGTTGGACTTTATAATATCAAGGTCAAAAGGATAGTTTACCTCCTAACATTTGTTCGAAGTCTACAATGGTTCATATCATTGTCTTTAATACTAGTTCACCACCTAATATTTTAAAAATGAAACAAGTTGTCCCAAAAAGACTCACTTGATCATATCTCCATCAAATACATGTTGCGACTGCATTATATTAGTCCATATGACATGCTAGATAAGTCAAATACATGTTATGATTGCACTATGTTAGTAAATATGACATGCCATATAAAGTCAACTGTGAACATGATGGCTAACGTATAACAAAGACATTAATTTCATATTTTTAAATAAATTAATATTTTAATTATTTTAAAAATAAAATTAATAAACCTATTTTCTCTCTATTTTCTCCCTAACTAACCCCAATTATCGTCAAATTCCTAATTTGTAGCAAATTTCTAATACCTAAGGACATTTTTTTCTTCATGCTTCTTCTATGACCTTTGATTGTTTCTTTGTGCTTCTTCGTTTATCTTCATGAAATTTGTCTATTCTTTTTGCTTCTTCCCCTATTTCTTCATTATTTTCTACTAATTTTTAGGCATCTTCATTATCTAGTCACAATTTATTATGAGAACTTGGAGTTCTTTGGTTTCAATAATGACAATAATCCCACATCTCCTTAGCGTTTATATAGTGTTGTTCTTGCCTATGAATAAAGAATGTTTTGTATTTATAGGCCTTAAACTCTTATTTGTAGAGGTGGAGACAATTGAAGAAGGTGGTCCCCTTTTGCTCCTTTATGTTTCAAAATACTAAATTGAAGGTTAGTTGTCCAACATATGCATGTGTATTCTCCATAAGTTTCATACTACATTTGTTTAGGTATATTTATGGTTTTTTAGGAAGTATGCTCGTGTAAGTTTAGGAGGATATTATTTCTAACCATGCTCGTGTAAGTTTAGGAGGATATTATTTCTACTTTTGTGTGCATGTATCTGTGTGTTTCATTATTATTTATGTAAATTGAAGTTTTAATAGGACCAAATCAAATTTCGTGGCTATTAATTGGTATTGACCAATGAATATTGTAATAAGACCACTTTTCATACTTAATTCTTATTTAACGAATTGTGTTTGTTTGTCTACTTTACTTTACAAGTGTTACTAACATTTGTGTGAAGTGAATCACACGATAATACAATGCTTAATAATGAGATACAAATGCACAAAAGTGGGGGGAGGGGGTTGAATTGTGTATTCTTTTCATTAATCCCCTTTTTCAAAATTCATTCGTTCAAAGAACTTCGTTCTTTTCATAAAACAATCAAAAAATAAAGTTGTAAAGTGTTTTTGAAAACTTGTATAACAACAACAAAATCTAAAGTTAAGAGTTGAGAGAGATTGAGAGTTGAGAGATTTCGACACAGCAATTTTATACTGGTTCACCCCAAACTGTGGGCTACGTCCAGTCCTCAGATGTCTTTCTGAGATTT
>JANZLX010000009.1:7842711-7856248 GCA_025531955.1 Erythroxylum orinocense | reverse complement strand
CACAAAATGATTTGTACTCAACATGATGCTAGAGTTAAGATCTTACGGTCAGATAATGGAATGGAGTATATGGATGGCAAATTTCGTGCTTATCTCGATTTTAATGGAATAGTACATCAAACTAGTTGTGCTTATACTAGTGAACATAACAGAGTTGCGGAAAGGAAGAACAAACACATTCTGGAGATTGCGTGATCACTCATGTTCACAATGAATCTTCCAAAGGGATATTGGGGTGATGCAGTCCTTTCAGCCGCCTATCTTGTCAACAGAATGCCACTTCGAATTTTAGATTTTAAAGGCTCTATTGAAATATTACAAAGTACAAACTCTTATACTGTACCTCCAAGAATCTTTGGGTGTGTTTGCTTTGTTCATGCTAGAAATGTTGGCAAGTTGAAGCCAAGAGCTTTGAAAAGATAATGTGATCCAAGGAGGAAGAACAATTTAGGGGGAAACAACTAGTTTGGTCCAAGAGGATCAAAGTCAGCACTTAGATAGATCAGACTTAAAGACATACTCAAGGCGAGATAAGATAGAAAAAGCCATCATGCAGTCTATGCCAATGCCATCCTCTTCCCTCGAAACATTGGTGAGCTAAAACATGATTTATCTGATGATTTAGATAAGTCGATTGCTCTTCAAAAAGGTATTAGAAGTTGCACCAAGCACCCAATTTCTAACTTTGTTACATATGCTATCTCCTGCCTATAGAGCCTTTGTCTTGTCTGTTTCTTCTGTGTCTATTTCACAGGATTGGAGAGAAGCAATGAAAATTGTCCAACGGAAAGAAGCTATGATTGAAGAAATGAAGGCCTTAGCAAAAAATGAGACTTGGGAACTTGTCACTACTCCAGAAGGAACACGGACGATTGGCTACAAATGGGTATTCACAATGAAGCATAAGCTCGATGGATCCATTGAGAGGTACAAGGTGAGATTGGTAGCTAAAGGCTTTACTCAAACATATGGAGTGGACTATCAAGAAACCTTTGCTCCTGTTGCTAAGATGAATACAATCAGAGTTTTACTCTTTGCTAAGATGAATACAATCAAAGTTTTACTCTCGTCTGCAGCTAACTTGGAATGGGACTCACAGCAATTTGATGTTAAAAATGCATTTCTTCATAAGGATCTGGAGGAGGAGGTGTATATGGAGATTTCTCCAGGATTTGAAGATGAGAAGACACAACGGAAGGTTTGTTGGTTAAAAAACGCCTTGTACGGGCTAAAACAATGACCACGAGCATGGTTTGAAAAGTTCAATTGAGCTATGATCTCCTTTGGTTATCAACAGAGTAATGCGGATCATACCCTATTTATCAAGCACTCCCAAGGTAATATCACGCTTCTTATTGTCCATGTTAATGACATTATTGTAACTAGAAGTGATACAGAAGAGATGGCTAGGCTGAAGAAACTACATACTCAAGAATTTGAAATTAAGGACCTAGGAAAATTGCAATATTTTTTGGGAGTTGAAGTCGCTAGATCAAGAAGAGGAATCTTTTATCTCCCAGAGAAAATATGTCCTAGACTTATTAGAAGAAACCAGTATAATGGGTTGTAAACCAGCTGAATCTCCTATCGAGAGCAACCACAAACTGGTATATCAGTGGACATGAGAAGATATCAGAGGTTAGTTGGGAGACTCATCTATGTTTCTCACACTAGGTCAAGCATAGCATTTGCAGTTAGTATAATAAGTCAGTACATGCATGATCCACGAGAACCACACTTACAAGTTGTATTCTGCATTTTGCGCTATCTAAAGTTTGCTCCAGGAAAAGGCCATCAGTTCATTAACAATGGTCATCTTAAGATAGAAGCATTTGTAGATGCTGATTGGGCTGGATTTTCAGATGATAGGAGGTCAACCACTGGTTATTGTATGCTCATAGGATAAAATCTAGTCACTTGGAGAAGCAAGAAACAGAATGTAGTTGCTAGATCTAGTGTGAAAGCCAAATATAGAGCTATGACTCAAGGTGTGTGCAAACTATTGTGGGTAAAGAAGCTGATGAATGAATTACAACTGACAGATGAAGGAAGTTCATCTGTCTACTATGATAACAAAGTTGCCATTAGTATAGCTCACAATCCTGTTCAACATGATAGAACAAAACACATAGAAAGTGACCGACACTTCGTGAAGGAGAAACTTGTGAATGGCTCTCCGCAATTATTCCATGTGGGGTCAAATGAACAACTAGGAGATGTCTTCACCAAAGGACTCTACAACAAACAATTTCATAACCTCGTTTGCAAGTTGGGCATGTGCGATATCTATGCACTAACTTGAGGGGGAGTGTTGACTAGAGATTATTAGCATTGATATTGTTATAATTACACCTATAATCTCTCCTATAATTGAGAGATTTCATAGAGCTAATAGCTAGATTACTTCCTAAATAGTCCTAGGAATTTTGTATATAAACCCTTGTTCCTATGTACACAAAATCATGAAATACAAATTATCTTCAACTTTCAACAGTGGAGATGTTGCTTATGAATGATATTTGTTAAGGATTGAAAGATTTCACAAGCAAAAAAAGAAGAAAACTCATTCGTGGATGAACAAATCCGAACACATGATCGAGTGTTCAAGCATATCACTATCTACACAAAAATAGACAGTGAGAAGGTAGTGTGCCAGGGCACGTTCCTCACTGGGATTTGGATGTCCCACAAATTCGGGTTACAGCCCGTGTTACATGACAAAGAGAAAATGTGATACACAACCAAGAACACAGACATGTCAATTCCCATGTTCCTCTCTTCAAACAGAAATTTGGAGAAGCAATGCGATACATGGCCTAGGATAAGGTTGTGTTCCAACAGTAGCGAAGCCAGGAATTTATTTCAGGGGGAGCAATGTATATATATATAATTTTTTTTAATCCAATTTACCATGGGCAACGACATTCTTTTAGGGTGGGCAACCTCTATATACATATATATCTTCTTTTAAAAACAAATTTGAGGGTGGGCATTTGCCCACCCTCCCTTACAAGTGGCTTCGCCACTGGTTCCAAGCCATATTTCACATCAGACAAGTTACATAATAGAGTGTCTAAAACCCTAATAAGAGAGCAACTCAGTATCATTTTACTGTAAGTTTTAGTTTCTTTCAACTTGTAACTAGAGTTTGTAGCTATTAGAGAGACAAAAGTCCTAAAACTCATCTTGCAACCATCTTCAATGAGATCAGAGATCATAATCATTCCAAGAAAGCAGAGTATGTCAACAAATTGGGATCATTATCAGGAGAAACATTTGTAACAGGTTCTATTATTTTGTTTTTTTTTGTTATTTCAAAAATGATTAATAGCTAATTTATTTGACATAAATATTAGATGGAACTCTAACGAATACTTGTATAGCTTGATTTTAGTTTTTTTATAAAGAGTCCTATGTTTGTAAAACATTATGTTGTTCTTAACACTGGTTATATATAAGCAAAAGCTTAATCATGATCTTAATTTACAAGTAGATGTTATTGAAAGAACCCATTTATAGATTAACCTAGGCACAATTGAATAATGTGCTAAAAATAGACCTATATTACCCTTTTGGAATTAGGGCAACCTTTTGTGAAGTATCACAGAACTTAGTGCATTCTTAAATGTTAATCATAGATATATTGGTTAATGAGTTAAAAGATAAGTGGCTAGACGTCAAAAGGTGATAATTGATTGCACTAGGAGACTTCATTGATCCAAGCATTAGACTTTCTAATTAGTTAAATCAAGGGTACAAGATGATGTTAGGGAGAATTTTATTCTAAATATTATATCATATTTGATTATTTGTTTGATTATGTCTAGTGGTATTTCGATCTGTTTAATTTAATTTAGGCTTAGTTTTAATCAACCACATTTGTAATTACTTATTATAAATTACATAATAGTAGGAGAGTTAGACCTAGTATTTAAAATATCCTTATGGGATTGACCTATACATAAGACCACACAATAACAAAACAATAGGTCCATTTGGTTCTAGTCTTACATTAAGATAGTAGAGACAATGATAAATCTGCTAACAAGTTGCATGATTCCAACTAAGCTCAACAATTTTTATTGAGTGGCAGCTGGTTGCAAGTGTTGCACATTACCTGCTCTTCCCGAGTTATTGAATGATTATCAGCACAAATTTCAGCACAGTTTCCCATTCCAAAATCATTATAAACATCCCATAGTCCATCTTTGAGCATTCCATCAACAAGGTTATCATGTCCAAGGCGAGATCCCTTCCTGCTTTTATTGATTGCTATATCAGAAATTCTCCAAACAAAAAATAACTATAATTACACTGATGGAAATAATCAACCAACCTTGCTTCTGCAAAGTATTTGGGCACATTAGACATGCTTTCCATGCCACCAGCAACAACAACATCATTGATGCCCAACTGTATACTCTGTGCTGCAAACATAGTTGCTGCCATGTCCAAAAAGGAGGAAAAATGAAAGTTCTCATATGGTCTAATGCTGTTCCTTGAGGGAAACAAATCATACACGATTAAAAGAAAATGTCAGAAACCAGGAAAACACCTTTCATCCCTGCAGCACAAACTTTGTTAACAGTGGTGCAAACGACTGAATTGGGAATCCCAGCACCTAATGCTGCCTGCCTCGCAGGAGCCTGACCTAGATTTGCAGTAAGGACATTGCCAAAGAAGACCTCTTGTACAAGGGATGGATCAATGTTGGCCCTTTTAAGAGCAGCTGCAATTTACACAGGGAAGGGTAAACAAAAAAATAGAGATTCAATCTGAAAGAGATAATACAAGATTCATCAACTGGAAAGAAAGAGATCGTATCCTAACCCTCAATAGCAATAGATCCGAGCTTTGTGGCAGATAGAGTCGACAATGAACCAAGAAATCCACCCAGTGGTGTACGAGCAACACCAACAATGCAAACATCTGTGCAGATACAAACCAAGGTAATTAGACAACCAGTGGCATCAATTTTGAAAAACAGCACCAATTTATAATATGAATTCACTGTAAATAAATTCGTTAGCAGAAAACAAAGCATAAAAAGAATCATAAACCATAAATCCCAAAATTCTATCAACTCTCAATATTTCCCTCTGCACTGAAGAAACTACGCTAGCAGTTACATGAATTTAATTAGAAATGTTTAGCTTTACTGAAAATTTTACAGCACCTCTGGATTTTATTTCTGATGTTGATGCTGGAGCCATTGTGAACTACAATAGAATCTGCAGAAATTGCAAAACCAAACCAGTGATCCTTTAGACAACCCATGAAAAGAAAAACGATTTCATTAAAAACAAGGCTCTATCACCGATAAGCTTATATATAACACGTGAGCACATGCTTTCCATTCCATGTCCCAGTTAAGCAGAGAAATGCAGTTTATCACTGTTGTTATATTAAAATTTTCACAGAAAAAGCATGAAAATTGATTATCAATAACAAAATGCGATGTTGCCACTGGCCGACTATAATTTTCCACTTCCATGAAAAATAACAAAATCAATCAATCATTTATTGATTTTGTTTCTTGCTTCTGTACAAGAAGTAAAAAGCGTAAAGTGAACCGATTCCCCGATCACAAAACGCTCATATGAGTTCCTTTTAGAAACACCATGAAATTCACAAGAAAATTGAGATGCTCCCATTTTGGAGTTCAAAAGAAAATATGAAAAAAAAAACAAAAGAATAGAAGATGATCTCGGAAACCAAGCAGCACAAGCGTGAAACAAGCAACATATTGGATCTGAATTTAACAAACACACCAATGCGACTTAAGAAAGAAAGAGAGAAGAGAGGTCGATCGTGTAGAGCATTGTACGTAAGTATTAGAGGCAACAAGTGAGAAGTATAGTATGAGAAGACTTTGATCCGATACGCTCTGAACGGAAATGTAGGCTGCAGTGTGTTCGGTTCCTATATTTACACACGAGCTGAGAAAATGTTCAAAGTACCGAACCACTTGTCTTGCTCGGTTGGGTTGGGCTGACCCACTCACGCACTTATCAGTCAACCTACGCCGGTTGACTCCTCAGTGGGTTGGAATGGGTTGGTTAGGTTGGCCTGCTCACTCACTTATCCGTCAGCCTACCCCGGTTGACTCTCTTTCCTTCGTCCTCAGTGGGTTGGGTTGGGTTGGATGGGGTTAACCCACTCAATCACTTATCAGTCAACCTACGCCGGTTGACTCTCTTTCCTTGGTCCTCAATCCTCACCGTATTACTTCACTTGTCCTGGTTGTTTTTACTTAAGACTTGCTTCGGTTGGTACTCCCTCGACAACATTAGTGGGTAATAAATAACCTTAGGTGTGAAATAAATAAAGCAGACTGATTAAAGAAAATAAAATTTAGGTAAAATTTAGGTCAGGGGTTTGATCCTTGATTTTGGGTATAGAGCAGCTTTAAATCTTTGGATCAGTTGTTACATCCTGTGAGGTGCCTTCCCATCAGCGAGGGGATTAGTCATTGGATCAGCCGGTGGATACCCTGTTCAAAGACCAAAAAAAAAAGAAAATAAAATTTGTGGTTAAATATCTAAGACTTTATGATTTTACCAAGGTCCCGTTTAGTTGGCGGGAAAGTAAAGTCAATTTAGAATATGATTTTTCAGAAAATAAATCTATAAAAAGTAAAAATATTAACATGTTTAGATACGTATAAAAATTATAATAAGAAAGTTGGTTGAAAAATAGGTAGGGTTTTATAAAAGAATTATCGTAGAATTGAAAGAGAAGAAATGGTTAAATTGGCTAGCATATCTTTTAGATTAAATTCCTGAGGAAAATAATCTAAATTCCAAGGAAGTGTTGGGATTTAGAATTCAAGTAAAGTGCTACTATTTTCCCTAGACTTAAAAGTGTTGGAATTTAGAATCCAAGTAAAGTGCTACTATTTTCTCCAGGCTTAAAAGTTTTAACTTTCCTAACTACTCGAAAAAATGAATCAAACGTGATAATATAATTTTAGGAAAAAAGATTACTTTCCTAAGCAAGAATCCATGCCAACCAAATAAGGCCAAAGAGTTTTCTATAAAAATCTAGGGTGACATATAAGAATTAGAATGAAACTTAAAACGTATAATTGACTTCTAATTTTACCTGAGGTTTTTTTTTGAAAAATGATTTTACCTAAGATTTAAAAATAAAACATTTGAACTTTGATTTGTAGGATATTTAAATAAAAAGGACACATTAATTGTAGGATGTTTGAACCAAAAAATATATGATAAAAAGTAGAACATAACTCGTGATGAGATAGATGAAATAAAATGAGGTTCTTATCGAAAAGGATAAAATGGACCTTAAAAGGAGGCTGAATTATAAAAAAAGAAATTAGTGAATTGGAATATTTGAAATGAAAATTAAAAGACCAAATTTAAATCTGTTTAGTATTATTGGATTAAAAGCTTTATGGAATTTTTTAAATTTAACGGATTGTATTAAAATAAGGACTAAGCTTTGAAACTAAAGTGTCATCATCATCATCACACCCAATCCAAAGTTCTTCTGTGAAGCAGAATTTGGGAAGGTCTGATAATACGCAGCCTTACTCCTATATAGTCGAAAAGTTGTTTCTAATAAATCTACATATAGATGTGACAGGAAAATAGTGATACAGGTTAACAGAATTAATAAGTAAAAACTGGCACGCAAAATATTTAAGTAAAATACATAAATAAATAAATAATAAATATAATATAATATAATTTGACTTTTAAAAATAAAATATATTTTAAAACTAAAATATAACGAAATATATAATCTTTTTATTTGTAGAGAGCTAGAGTGTATCTTTACAAAATGATGGCTAGAGATTAGCCATAAAGTGTGACCTAAATGGATATAAAGTAAAGTTCAAAAGTAAAGAGCTAAAAGAATTTAGATAACCACCTTAACATTACATAAGAAATAGCTTGTATCATTTCACAAGCCATGTCTTGAGAAAGAACCAGACTAAAAGTTCTAATCATTATCATTTCTCTTATTTTACTAGCCATCAGTTAAACATTCAAGCTGGAATTTCTGAATACCCAAACATTTCTTCCAACTAAATAAAGTAGATTAGATTATGTAACCAAAATTGATAAAAAGTATCCTTAATTAATTTTTGATGGTTTGAAGCCCAAAGAACTATGTCATTATAGTTTTTATAAGGGCAAGGAATGTTACATTTTTTTTTTGCAAATCCTTCTATAAGTAGCTAAAAAAGGAGCAGTTGAAGAAAAGATGTTACTTTGATTTAAGAACTTGTAGGCAAAGTTTGAGGACCTCTAGGTTTGTCTAGTGTACTTAGGCTATTTCTAACCACTAACCAAAAGAGGAAAGACGCTATAAGAGAAACATATTTATTCCAAACCAACTAGCACTACGTACGATTAGGAGCATAATTCTTGAACTGCTCTCTGCATGATTTATTGGTGAAAAGATCAAATTAATTGCCTAACTAGATAGTGTTATCCCTGCCTGCCCTTGCCTAGGGCCCAACTTTATGAAGAATAAAATAGGCGACAAAAAGGGCCTCATTTTATTTCATCTTATTTTTTATGAAAGTCTTGATTTTCATAAAGAGCAACAAAAGGACCCCTATTTTATCTCTTTTGTTCTTTATAGGAATCCACTCTTAATTATCATTAAAAAAAGGCAAAATAGGAACCTTTTTGATTTGCCCAGGGAGTATAAAATGTTAGGATCGGCCTGGTTATCCTTAAGGGTGGATTTTGGCTAGTAATTAGGAAAGCATAGTCTAAAGAAGTTATCTTCCCTATTATCTTGGAAGTGCCTTCCAATATTGAAATTTAAGTTGGAGATATAGAGGCCATATAGAGTTCCATTTGTCACACCAAAGTTAGGTAAAATTATTAAGCCATATTCTCATTTTAATAAGCCTTTGTAGACTATTTCTTAGCTTTAAGAGTTAGTACATATTCCAAGAAGTATATTTCCTTGGTTTGATGGACCAGAAATTTTTATCATCTAAATAATGATCGTTGATCCGTTTTACCCACAAAGACTCTATGTTGTTGAGTATTCTCTATATTCTTTTAGAAAGCAATACCTTATTGACCGTGTGTACTGATTGAATACCTAATCCCCCTTCTTTTGTAGGTAAACAAATTGTGTTCCAACTAACCTAAGCTTGTGTTTTCTTATGTCCGTCACTTGACTAGAGGAAATTCCCTAGTAACTTCTCCAAGTCCTTACAAAGCTTCTTAGTTAGGAAAAGATAAGATGATTATTTTGTGTAGAGGCTACTAAAGGATGACTAGTCAGAGCCTCCCTATATAAATTAAACACATACTGCACCAACTACTCATTCTTCTTCTGACTATATCAAATAGATGCTGACAATCTTGGTATGTGACTCTTCTAGAGGTTATAGGGATCCCCAAATAAGTAAAAGGAGGGTCTTTAGATCTTAGTACAATATCTCCATTAGCAAGTTAGTAATACTTGATGCTTCAAAGGAAAATATGATAAAGTTGTTAACTTTGTTGATGTTTAGCTTGACATGTTGCTAAAAAGTGAATTAAAAATACTTAATGCTTTAAAGGAAAACATGATGAAGCTTTTATCTTTGTAGATGCTTAGCCCTGACATATTACTAAAGGATTCTAGGGAATGCATAAGAGATTTAATTGATTTAGCATTGGCTTCATAAAAAAAGGAGCAAGTCATCAACGAAAACCAACTTGAAGATTCTTAGTTGCTCATATTGTATATGAAAGGTGAATCTTTTCTCCTCATTTATACTATGTTCCATTAATATTGAGAGCACCACAATTGCAATAGTAAATAGATAAGGGGAAAGATGATCCTTTTTTCTTATTCCCTTATCCCATCCAATTAGTTCTAAAGCTTCCCCATTGATTAATACACTATATGTTATAAGTTGTGATGTGTTGTGCAATCCATGTAGTAAATTGAGAAGGGAATTAAAAAAATCTTCCATAGTAGTTAAAATGAATTCCTAATCCAAAATGTCAAAAGCTTTATGCATATCCATTTTCATTGTATAATTTTTCCGAGAATTTCAAGTTCCTTCCCTATACTCCTTCCCTCGATAAAAGCTGCTTGAGATGAATAAATGAAAGAGAGAAGGAATAGCTTAAGCCTTTTAGCTAGAATCTTAATGATAATCTTGTAAAATATATTACAACAAGCAATAGCTATGAAGTCCTTAACGGATATTGGATTGTTGGTTTTAGGAATAAGGCATAGATAAGTTTTGTTCCAGGCATTTAACATCTTAAAGTTGGAAAATTTTCTAAAATTACTATACTCACTTGCATTTTCAAATGGTTCCATGCTTTTTGGTAGAAATAAGCATTTAACCCATCTGGGCCATGGGCTTTATTAGGATATAAACTAAAGACCACTTTCTCAATTTCTTCCATTGTGATAGGTTGATTAATCAAATTATTCCCTTAATAAAGAGCTCAATGATATGCTTGATGGTCTAGTAGGGGAATTGCCCAAGAATTGTTAGAAACAATCTTTAAGATGAAGAACCAGTTCTTTTTCGTTTTGTAAACATACACCATTCATCATTACTGAGAGATGTAATAATATCATGGTTCCTTCTAGTAAGCAAGGAACTGCGGAATAATTTGGTGATACCTTCTTCATTTTTGGACAATTAATAGTAGCTTTTTGTTTGATTTAAAAGGACTAATTATGCAAGGCTTGAGAATATACCTTAAGAGCCTTTTTTTTTCCTTCCAGTTGCTTGGTCACGTTCGTAAGAGAAACATAGAGATCTTTCTACATATGAATTAGATGGGCCTTTGCCCTGTCAACGTCCAGGAATGAGTCAGTTTGAATAATGAAGCATAATCTCTTGATTCAATCCTCTTATGATTGCTTCCTAGCAATAGCATGATCATTATATGGTGATATAATATAAGATACTTAAACGATTGACTTAGTGTAAGTGGGAGATTGTTGATTTATGCCCTATAGTCAATCGGTTAGTTATAGTTTAGTGATAATTATTCGAAGAAATTCTTTATATTATACATACTTAGATGTATATGATAAAGTTTATAGGATAAATATACATTACAAATAAAATTATAATGAGATTATAATTATAAGATTCATATTGCCTTTATATATTATTCTTAACTTGTTTCTAGTTATTATTATACTAAGGCTAGACATTAATAGAACGTAAAAATATTAGCACATATTATGTCTTTTCTTATGAAGGAAGTAGTCATTCTCATAGACTAAAGATACTTAAACAAATGTGTACTTACTTGTCTGTCCTGCTTCCTCTCTTAATTCAATATCTCCTTCGAATCCTTATTCTGGCATCTATCTAAGGTAGAAAATGCCTTACAATATTAGCACATATTATGTCTTTTCTTATGAAGGAAGTGGTCATTCTCATAGACTAAAGATACTTAAACAAATGTGTAGGTCCTTATTAAATAACAAGTTTACTAAACTGACCTTATATGAGAAATCCATTCAAAACATTACTTGTATGTTTGTGTAAATTCTTATTATGATGATTTTGTAGAAATAATCATTTGACTTAAGATCTCCAAAATTATCTTGTATATAGATTGTTATGTTTTGATGCTACTTATGACCCGTTCTAATAATAAGTAGGTCGATCGGTAGTCATTGGATACAGTATGAACTATATGAAGATAATTGAGTGATTAATATATAATTCATCACCCTAAAGTAATTAGAAAGAATATTATGTTGTTCTCGATTATTATTGATGCGATAAATGTTTAGCCAGGATAGAATAACATTTGTAAATAATTTACAAATATGATTATTTAAATCAATAACTAATGGTGAAAAACTAATATGACTGGACTCAAAATAGAGTAAACATTAATTTCATGCTCTATATCTAATCGAAACGTTAAATGATAGAATGATTGAATTATACGAAAAAATCATGCATGGAAAGATTAGTTAAAACTAGTTTGACATTTCTAAACATTTGGGTGGTCATGATGTGTTACTAGACAGTGTCAATCTTTGTCTATAAATATAAATTGTTTAATTAGATAATTAGAGATAAATTAAAGGAGTTTAATATATCTGATCCTAAATATGATTTAGGGTTACAATTTGTGCCAACATATTTAGGAACCTAATAGGTCACAGATAAAGAATGGACTAAAGTGAGAAAAAAATATTCTAATCAAGTTAGACTTGATTGTAATGTTTGTGAACCTTTATAATTCTATATGATATATTTAATAAATAATGATCAATATGAGATGTTGGATTTTATTTGAGCATAATTGATATTTAATTATAATTATTTGTAATTATAATTAAATTTTAATTGAAATTAGGATTTAATCTCAATTAAATTATTATAATGTCCAAAACTTATTGTAGATAGGCTTAAACTGCTGGACCCCACTTCTGGAGGCCAATATTTGGAACCATAAATTGAAACAATCTCATTGCAAATTTTCTTAAACAATAAACACATATGCGGAAAAATCAATAATCAAAACGGCCCGATTTATTGAAAACAATTTCAATAAAAAAAGGTATAAACCTTATTGAACACATCAGAGTTTCAGTAATCACTTGGGCCCATTACAGTACAAAATGTTTGATTTCATAATATCTTTACATTTCAAAAACCACCCCTTTGGCTTAATATAAAAAAATACATATGATATAATTGAATGCTTATGCTTAATATGATTCTAAATATCAAAAATTTCTGAACTAACTTAATTACAAAAGTCTCTATTCTTGGTGTTTGCCAAACTTTGCAAGGATCAATGTTGTTATGCTTTTTCTTCACCTGCGGAGTGGAAGGTAATGGGGTAAGTTGCGAAGCTTAGTGACTTATATATTTATAGCCATTGGCAACGAGCCATACAATTCAGGCACACACACATATATATAATGTGACAAAGTATATACATGTATCCCATTTAATTTAGCAATTCTATCATCTTCAATTCGAGCTCAAATTTTCATAATTTGAATGTCATCACATAGAACATATCATGAAGATGCATCCATACAAATGTAACACTCAAATATGCATTATACTCAACAAATCAAGAAAATGCAGATGCACAAACAAATGGCCCAAGGGTTCCATGGAAACAAAATGAAGAAACCAAAGTTTATCCTATGAATAGAATGAGTCCATTTTTAGAGCTCATATGCCACAAGCGGACAGCTGGGAGAAGGCTCTTGTCAACGTGCACGTGACAAACAGAATAGTTCCACTCTCGCCCAAACAGAAGCACATATCATGCTCAAAATCATTTCATCATACTTTCATACTTTTTGTGCTCTTTCTTTTCTTTTCATTTATACAAAATGCCATGACATATTTGAAGGCATACATGATCATAATCACAATTCAAGTATATCGAAATGTCATACGTCTTTTAATGCATAACATAAAACACATCATAGTAATTCCAGCATATTCACACACATAAGCAAAATGCCCATTTACACAATAACCATAAATATATTACCCACCTAATTTGCTTGCAAAAATTCAAGTCAAGGTTGTCTTTCC
>JANZLX010000009.1:7797216-7807581 GCA_025531955.1 Erythroxylum orinocense | reverse complement strand
TATGATGATTTAGGGTGTGGAGGGACAAGTTGAGGTTAATAAGGGATGGAAGTTTTTAACTTTGATGATTTGGATTATGATTTGCTTGAGGACAAGAAAAAGTTTAAGTATGAGGATTTTTGACAAACAATTAATAGACTATATGTTTATGCCCACATTTAGTGTATTTTTCTTGTTATTTGAGAGTTTTACATTGTTTTTAGTACTTATTTTATTTCAAGGATGTTTTTAGTTCTTAATTGTCTTTATGGATTAAAAGGAGAAGAATTTAGGTTAAATTGGGGCATAAAACAGAAAAATTGGTGCTATTTTGGAGATAAACGTCCGTGTCAAGATGTATATGCCCATATGAGTACCATACACAATCATATAAGGGATTGTATATATGACTTTGAATGTGTAAAGCTAGAAAGACGTTTTTTCCTATGTAAAGATACACGCCTATGTAAGTAACACATATAGTTGTTTTTTCCATGCTCCTTATCGGCACTTTTTTCACACCACCATTATTCCTATTCTCAAGACCTTATGAAATGGAAATGTGGAATCCATCTACACCAGGCCTAATAAAGATCAATCTAGACCCTCAACTGCATCTGGTCATAGGGATCCGTTTCTTCCCTAATTGTGTAGTTTGGACCAAAGTTCCTAGAAGCCATCTACCTAGCCCAGATCTTTTGATTGACGTGAATGTCTACTGTAAGGCATCTCCTCTCCAAATCCTCCCAACAAGGAATAAAATTCGTGCCAATTTTAGTGCCTACACTGACAAAAAAAAAAAAATCTTTGAACTAACATAAGTACCACCTCAGTATGAAGATTTAAGAGATTAATTCCTAGAACATTGTTATAAGAGTCATGTACAGTTTTCAATTCCTAGAACACTATTATGAGAGTCATGTACAGTTCTTATATCTTCACCCTCTATGAAAGAATCCTCACTTCTTCATCCATCTCCTATTCAAGAAAAATAAGGACATCATTCCTACAAAAGCTACTCATCCAGATATAAACCATGATGACCTAAAATTAGCCCAAGAAGAATATGCAATTCTATTGCAACAAAGATTAATCGGCTCACAAAATTTGATTGAACTTGTTAGGCCATTTATGTGAATCAGAGATCTGAACACTATTCATCTTGTTGAAGAAGAATCCACCACTATGGGGAACAGATCAAACCACAGCCTTACAACATTTAAAGAAAGCTTGTCATACCAGCTCTAAAGAATTCTAACACAGGTCAATGCATTTTGCAGACAGATGTTATTGGCTATTATTAAGGTGCTATCCCCATTGAAGAGGTTTACAGACAGTAATATTACTATGCACCTAAAAAGAAGGCATTACTAGACAATCAGTTGCTTTTATGGCAAGAATGGTTTTCACGCTATAAATTCATCATTTGCCATACCTTAGGCTTTAAGCATGTGGAAATAGATCAAGCTTATTAGGCTCAATGTTGTTGGATAATGTAGAACTTTCAACATGGGCAACTTGTTGTTGGGTTGTAAAGCTTGTAGGACAAGGCAAGTTGCCAGCAATAATGTTAAAACCAGTAAAAGTAAGCTGGTCAATCGAAGTCCAATATCAAGTATAGGGAGAAATATGTAATGGGAGAGTAGAATATTTAGGATAAGGGCCGAGAGATTTGCACTTAGGGAGTGGAGCACTTATAGGATAATGATTTAAGTGATCCAAAAATGAATGTAAATCTTTCATTATCTAGATTTGATCTGGTGCGCCAATGTTGAACATAATTGAGGGTACAAATGTATCCTGTCGTAGTCAGAAAATAAGGACGGTGGATGATGAAGATTGCATAAGATTTTTGGTTTTCTAAAGGAATGTCCCAAAACTGATTCAGAATCTGGGAAATCTGGATGTACCATTTTGGAAGAGGCTGAAACCATTTAAGGAAGGACCAGAAGAGAGATTTATACTTGTTGAGATCAAAAAGATGTATGTATAAAGGGGAGAAAGAGAAATAACACATGCATATTAAGCTGATAATGCCCATAAATGCCATAATATTGGTTTAGTAAGTCTATCATAAAGATGATATACCACTCGATAAGGTGTAACAGTGTCAAAGTAGTAGGGATGAGGAGGAATATTGAGCGTAATAAGTGTGAGGTGAAGATAGTAGAACAGACGTTGTCAGATAAGAGTAAGAATCTCTTCTAGTGTAGTTAGAGGACTTTTAGAAAGGGGATGAAAGGATTTTGGAGTTTTGGCATACTGAGAAAACTCCATAATGGGAAAGAGGAGAGGTATTATTGTGGAGGGAGTGAGAAGGTTAATATTATTTTGAAGTCAAGAGAGGAAATCAACTAGGATGTTCTGGTGGCTGGTACGTGGCGTTGTTTACACCAGTGAATCGAGAAGGGCTCTTCTCGTTATGACTCCTAGGCTCATGAAAATTTTCACCGATAAATATCATTGGAGTTGCATCATGAGTTTTTGGCCTATATGCCAGTCAAAGTGATTGATAAAACATATCATCCATAAGCGATTAAGGATAAACAAAGATTGACTGTATTATAAATTCTAGGTATGCTAGCCGAGAAATAGGCTCTTTCTCCTCAACGATCATCAACTCTTAAGGCCTACCTCTTAGGAATTTACATTCTCCAATCTTTCCTCATTTAGCAACGACCTTAAACAAGATCTATAGTCTAAAACTTTTTGATACATATGATCCTCATGAAAAGGTAAGTGTAAAGCATACTTATCTTTTTGTATGACCAGGATTACATTACTTAAGAATCAAGCTTTCAGGAGAGAGAGAACTTAGAGAGAAACCATATGATGAATACACACAATATTTTCTATTGATAATGGTCTGAGTACAACGAAAGATAAGTCTTGCTTTTATAGACTAAACAAGGGGATGGAGACAAACAACTTTTTAAAAAGAGATTCCTTAGGGACAATAATGGTTACTAACTTACAAAAGTAAATAGTAAAAAGAAGAATGATTGAGAAATACTGGATACCAAAGATATCCGAGTTATAATCGAAATACATTTTCTTCCATAGAGGGTGAGAACAAGACGAATAGCTTTAACATGAAGATATGTACGACTCTATTCTCTCTAAGGAGAGATGAGCTCTTTTGGAACTTTTAGTTTCACACACTATTCTGCCGTGGTAACTTTTAAACCACAATGCGCCATACGAAAACTTTGGACAATTTTTTTTAACTTTTGGACAATGAGTAGAGAAAATGGTTCTTATATTTCTTGTCCAAAAACCATCACGAGAATATATACTATAGGAATTGAGCAAAGGTAATGAAGTATCAAAAATACGACATTTTATTATTATTTTTGAACTAAAGTTTAAAAGGAACTAAAAAACACTAAGAACTAAGTTTTTTATAATTATTTAAATTATAAAAGAAATTTGTCTTTTATCTTTAAAATTAAAGGAATGACTTTTGCTAAACATAATTAATTTTTGTGATAACTTCACTAATTTTTATTTAAAGAATTTAATTATAAATGATTATTCCTCATTCTTTGAGATAATATATGAATATTAATTTGGTAACTTTAAACTAATGTATTATTAATTTTTTTTTAATTTTTAAAATTATTCAAAACAATACACTACCGTCTTAGAGTCGAAATTAGTACATGATATAAAAGTATAATATTCGCAATTTTGATATACAAAGTAGGAGAAATTCGCAACACTGCTATGAAAGAATAGTCGACATCTAGCACATCCACCCTTCAGCATGTCATAGCTCTCCGTAGTCTTTACAACAGGTACTGTACATGCAAAACTATCAATCAAGCATGAGAACAAAAGCTAATACAGTTCTCAACTTGAATGATTTCTATTGGAGGTGGAAGGCTGCAAGATCTTCCTCTCCTCTAAAGCTAGTCTCTTGTGCAATCGGTGTTGGTGCTCAGTAAATTCCATGAACAAATCTCTCAGCCGCTTCGCAGTCCTGTACTCATCAGACTCCGGATATACAATCCTTAGTTCATTGTTAATCCCAGTAGTTCGATGTGGTAGGTGAGTCTGGAAAATGTAAAGAAATTACCGATCTAAACGACGAAATCTAAAGCTTGATTCTTCAATTATTAGAGAAGTCCGCAAATAGAGTCCGTAGAAGATTATGTGCAACACATTATATAATTCTAGAAGTGAATGCACCAGCATCTTACAATGTAAAACTTCTGAAATTCCTACAACAGAGAATTGAGATGCCCCGTACATTATTAAGATGGCAACAAAAAACTTACCTGAAATTTAAGCATCAGAGTCCAAGATGGCACTTTAAACATATTATGCCCTGATAACTTCTCAGCTACCACCAATGGCCTGCAACGAATGAATAACTGATTAAGACAACTTTGACAGACAAAATTTAAACCTTTGAAATAAGTGACAGAAAGAGCTTCTGGACACGCCATAAAGTTATATGGATTTCATCGTACACCTTGTTTTTGAGAAGCAATTATAAAGCAGACATTTCTTGTCAGATCATTTAATGAACCATCTACCAGGCAAGTCCATGAAATATAAAAATCTCATTTAACTTAGATCTTGCCTCCGAGAAGAGACTAATATTTCTTTCTCCAGACCACCTTCCCCAATGGAAGAAATTCCACCCCAAGAATTAAACTGCTAGTTCAGAACTAACTAAACTATATAATGATCTGCAAACATAGATTGCACACACTAAAACTTGAAGGAAAAAAACAGGACAAAGAAATAACTCAAACTTGAATGAAACATACAGTATATTCAACTCTAAAGCACTACAAAGAAATCACTCAATTTTGTGAAAAAAATGCCTAGTACAATCAATTCTAGTACAAAGCAATATTTGGGCAACCAATAATGTGTGGATACCTTCCTCTGCAGGACACGATAATATGATTCGGACTATCTAAAAACTTGTTTAAACTCTCAAGATTCTTCTTACAATCCAACATAATAGCCCCTTTTGTATATGTCTCTGATGGCAAACTAGGGGAAATATATGCTCGGACTGAGATTGAAGTATGTGCATGTATGAATTCCGCTATAGATGAAGGCAACAAGTCTTTGTCGAGATTGTCAATCAACAGGACAGACTGATCATCTGCACCTCCCATATCAGTTTCTTGTGTGTCTTCTTTTATGTCCTTTATGCTGTAGGTATCAATCTGATCCACCGCTAGAGATACGAAGAAAGTAGAAAGAAATTAATTCATATAGGAAATAACATTTGGGAACAGTTCAAATGCTTTCTATCACTTTACTGATATAATTTCCAACAGTTCAAATCCTTAATTCTCTGATTTTCCTGACATATGGTCCTGTTTCCAAGCACTATAAAAGAGAAAAGAGAAAACCAGCAGACCAATAAAGTAACATTTCTTTCCTGTTTTTCCTTTCCATTTTTCTTTTCTCTTAACATGACAGCCTGCTAGAAGAGCATATCATGCTTTACAAATTTATAGATAGCAGAAAGAAAAACCATTTTATTTCAGCGATTTCCTGATCTCAATTCAAGTCTTATATAGTAGAACGGAGTAAGCACATACATTCCAGTGGCTGCACCTTAACTGATGATCGTCTGGCGCATTTCTTGTTTCCTGCACTAATAAAATTATAAGCAAAATAATCAAAGATACACATAGATCTCAAATCATCCAACATATGGAACAACTTGCATCGGTGAACTGCTGACCAAAAGTTGACTTCGGCGTCTTACACAAGGTAGAGATCTCATGACAGAGAGTAACATCAGTACAGGTAGGACTACCATCCTTACAATGCATCTGCGCAATTTTCAATTTCTGCATTGCTATCTCAAAGAAGATGATTACTGTAGGATCAAGCGTCTCAGTAGATTGAACAAGGCAGACATTCTCAATTTTCTTGTTGGCCACAAACCCTGCACGAGGGCCATGCTGCCAAACTAGTATGAAGGTGCACAAGCACTCTTCTTCTCCTTTTTCAAAAGAATGAACCTGGCGAACCACCTGGCAAAAATAATATTGCACGAGAAGGCATAATAATGAGACTAAAGTAGTCAAATATGGAAAGCAAATCAAGTAAGCACATGTTTCAGTAGTTTTTTTTAATGAATTGATTTCCCTTCTTCCTTTTGATGATAAAGAAAAAACAATATTCACATTAACCCCTCGTTCCATGACACTGCCAGAATTTGGTAATGCCTAGTGGTTGATTTATTTGCCTAAGTTGATTTATTTGCCTAAGAAAAGACCAATGCTAACCATAGTAAACAATATGGATCCCCAACAACTAAAATCCAGTGTCGTCAAAACATCTGCTTATTACTCGTCGTGATTGCTTCTGTTAACAGTGTCTCACACTTTCCCTTTCTGTGGTTTTAATTGCGCAACACAACCCACCCAAGTGAAAAAATCTTATTCCAATTACTAGAATAACGAAGTTTTCCCGAAATGCTAAGTAAATTTTCTCATGGAATTCCGCATCAAAATAAAGAACAAACCATCAAAACCAAAACCCATTGAAACCCAAAGAACAAAAGAGCAAAAAAGTACGCACATCATCAACCACGGCATCATAGAAGCGAATGTCCAGTTCGTTGAAGGAGTGGGAAGCACAAACAACGGTGCCCGGCAAGACTTTGGAGCACTGGTTGTCCTGCAACTGGGCAGAGATGGGTCGAAACCGATTCTTCAATTCCTGAAGCTTCTCCAGAGAACTGAAACGGTCAGCGTAGAGGACGACGTCCTCAAGTTCGCTGAAGTTTTGGAACTTGACTGTGAGTTTGTCGCCGTCGAGTAGCGTCCGGACGCTGTACCAGGCATCGTCCTCATCCCAACGGAGCTCCACATTGAAAACGGACGGAGAAAGAGGGTCGGCGAAGCAATCCTTCGGTTGCAGCATTGGAAGAAAGCGAAAGTGGCGTTTCTGGTACAGTGCCAGAGACTAGCACTTCACGCCTCTACAGGATTCCTTTTCTTACTTTTTCTAATATCATTTAAAAATAGCGTAGGGGATGTCAACGTTTAGATCAGCCAAACACCTGTTTTTCAATCGTAAAGTTTCTAACGAAGTTTTGAGTTGCAGTCAGAGACACACGTTTGCAGGATGAGCGAACATAAAGCTTAATATGTTATTTATTTTAGTACATAACTTAAAAAATAAAATTATAATTTTAAAAAATGTATACGAACATAAAGTTTAATATGTTGTTTTATGATTGGCTAATGATGTATAAATAAATATTGTTAACTTTGAATATTTGAAATGAATTAGTAAAATTAGTTAGTAAAAATTACGAATGAATTTTTTTTTTACATGCATAGTGTAATGTAAATTAGTTAGCTTGGGAGGTTAACTATGGAAGAAATTATTCTCTCATACATTATAAAATTAGAATTCTATAATCTATTGAAATAAATTAAATTATAAATTATGCACAAAATTAAATTAATTTTATAAACTAACTTTCATAAGTTATCTAATTTTAACAACACTTGAAAAATAACCAATTTATTGATTGTTTCCTAATGCAGATAATCTAATAGAGAGGATTCGTTTAATACGTATAACCAATACGTCAAATTTGACGTTAATTATTTTTCTTATGGAATTACTATTGTAAATATGCATTTAAAGGGTGTAATTCACCTTATTATAATGTTATAGGATTGCTAAACACAGTGATACAAAATAATACATTTGTATACAAAAAACATAATTCAGGTGCAAAAAACAGAATTGTATCATAGTAAAGTTCGTTAAAAGCTTAAAATTGATGAGATGGATTTCTAGGGTTGTATTCAGATAACTACTCACAACCATAAAAAGTACAAAGAAGATTCTAATTGATCATAGGAACAATGATTCCTGTTTGTTTCATTCTAACAAAACATGCTTGTCTTTATAAACATGAAGGAGCAACATGTACTTGTATTAGTATCTGACTGACCTTTTACACAAAAATGAGCTATTAATAATCAAGTGTAACTGAGCAACAGTAATGTATAAGCACCTTTTACACATAAATGAGCTATTAATAATCAAGCGTAACTAAGCAACACTAATGTATAAACACCTTTTACACAAAAATGAGCTAGTAATAATCCAGCTTAACTGAGCAACACTAATGTATAGACACCTTTTACACAAAATAAGCTAAATTATGTACCTTATTACTCCAGTTGTAAGGGTGTGATCTAATCCAAACTGCAAAAAACAGATGCCACAACTATTATGACTTTGTTAGATTACTTCAAAGTTACAGAAATAAAAGAATTATAATTGTTTATATATATGGATAAACTATACAAAAAAAGTTGTGAATTTTCTAAAAAGCTTCTATATTTGATTTGCATCAATTAAATAAAGAAACTTGAAATTTCTTTAAATACTACATATAATTACGCCTCATCCAAAATCACTGTTGAACCAACAAAACAAAATTTATAGTCATCTTCCAATATACAAGTTAAGAAGTATGTAGCATTTGAAGAAAACCAAATTATCCTTTATATTATTGTAAATCCTCAGCGAATCATTTTCTTCCAGAAGTAGCTAATTTGGATGTAGTTAAATGCGTCATGAAGCTTTTCAAATCTTAAAAGATCATTTGACATAGTTTTAATTACTTAAACAATTATGCATGTTCAACACATGTTCAAACAGAAATAGAAGAGGAGAATGGTAATGAGGAATTAGAAACAAAAACACGCTAGGATGTGATGAATGACATAAACGGAACTTACTGGGTTTCCAATTGCATATACTTCCTGACCAACAAGTAAGTCAGCGGAGACACCAATAGGTGTATAGGTTTCAGTTTATCTTTGGGTGAATCACCTCGCAACATAGCCACATCCTTGTCCTGGTCAAACCCAACAACTTTTGTATCATATGTTGTCTGGTCTGCAAGAGTGACCCTGAAATGCAGCTATCACTAAATTAAACGGCCAAAAAGATGAGGTTAACAACATGAAGTGCTTTCCAACCATTACTGCCAATTCATCCGATTACTAAGAACCGTAAAAATTACAGTAGAAAGGCGTAGTTTAATAACAATCTGAGTCAGATAACTACTCACAACCATAAAAAGCACATAGAAGATTCTAATTCATAGGAACAATGATTCCTGTTGTTTCATTATAACAAAACATGCTTGTTTTTATAAACATAAAGAAGCAACATGTATTAGTATCTGACTGACCTTTTACAGAAAAATGAGCTATTAATAATCATGTGTAACTGAGTAACATCAATGTATAAGCACTTTTTACACATAAACGAACTATTAATAATTAAGCATAATTGAGCAACACTAATGTATAAACACCTTTTACACAAAAAATGAGCTAATAATAATGAAGCATAACTGAGCAACAATAATGTATAAACTTAGGGAGAAACTAAATTCAGATCAGAAGCGTAACCGAGAGTGGCGGCATTGTTGCCGGAGAGGGTTCCAGGCCATATTGTGTAGGTGCAGAGGTTTTGGAGAGTGAAGACTGTTGCGTTGACTGTGTTTCCTGCAAGGGTTTTGAGTTGAAAACAATTAGCTTATCAAATTTCGGAGAACAAATGAAGAAGTTGATGCCACCAAAATTTCCATATTCGAATAATATAAATAACAATATGCGAAATGGAAGTATCAGATACTTATGGAACGATGAGAACAACCGAAACTCCAACATTATAGTTCAGGAATTGCGTGTTTAATCCTAGAACTCTGGAGACCGAAACTGCATGCAGTTATGCATGAATATTGGTAAGTACCTATCGAGAGAATAGAAGCATAAGAAGATAACACCAGGAGCTAACTACCATTATTGGTCTCCTGGTTCTTGGATCAGGAAGGAGACGAAAGGAAGAGAGTGGAACTTCGGAACTGAGAATAAAGAAGACAATAGGATGGTTAGGTTGGTCCGTGAGAGTCTCACAAGTGTGACTTAGGTAGTCACAAGCGTGATTCTTTGTTATTCTTGCTCACTCCTGTGACTAACAGTTACAAACATGATTTATTTTTTCTTAATCAATAGGATTTTTTACTGAAAAGTTTTTCATCTTATACAGTAATATAAATATGCTTATACTTAAACAATAGTTAATGAATTAATTTTGATATAATAAATAGTTATTATAATATAATCTATTAATTATATATAATATATTATATTAATTCGTATTATTTTTTTGTGATTTTAAATTAAACATAATTAAATTATAGTTAATTAATTAATTGAAATATAATTAGAAAATATATTAATTTTCATTTTAAATTAAATATAATTTTATTAAGTATATAATACAATGTATAAAATAACGAATAATAATAAACAGTTCGTATTATTTAAATACACTTAAATCATTGGTTAAATAATTAATTTG
>JANZLX010000009.1:7732749-7751180 GCA_025531955.1 Erythroxylum orinocense | reverse complement strand
TGGAGAAGATGGAGGCGTGAAGTTGTGAACGATGGGCTGTTGGTGGCTGACGGCGACACTGGAATGGATTGAGGAAGAATTGAGTTAGTTATTAGGGTATGTATGTATATATATATAATGGCAAAATTGTAATTACTATATAACGGGTAAACGGGTATGGGGGTGGTATCCCCATACCCGCCCTGATACCCAACGGGTATTTTTGTTAACCCCCATACCCGCCCTCGTTCGGATAATTTTATTGGATACCCATCGGGTTCGGGTACAATTGTCATCCCTAATAGAGGAGAGAGATATAGATACTATATAATGATTTATAACAGATTGTGTTTTTTTATATGCTTTTGTCCCCTCTCTAAAGTTCTTTTTGAGATTTAGAATCCATTGTTATACTCTAATAAGGTAAATAGGAACCTCTGTACAAAAATCTTTCGTCACAAATGAAGAGTAATTCAATATAATCGTCTTGCTTTCTCTTAGGTGAAGATTCATCCTTAATCGACATGTTCTTCAATAAGCAAAAGATAATCACTACAACTGGTTCCCTCAATTTGCTTCTAATAAGACTTGTAATAAATTTGAACTATAATCGTTCTAATTTAAAAATTGTAAAAGTATATATACCCTCAATATAAGCTTACTTTTGGGAGTTTAAAACCAAGGTGAATTAAACTTTCAATAATATTCATAATAAATTCATCTAGTAATCATAACTTGACTCAATTAACTTTTGCTTTTTCCTCTACCATGAATCTTCATTCATATCCATATAATTTAAACAAGATATTGATCAGGGCCGTTCCTAATATTTTATAGCCCTGGACAAAGTAAAAAAAAACCTTACTTTTGCCTATTTTTGGACCCTCATATAGAAAAAAAAAACAAAATATGGGTTTTTTTTGTTGTTTTTTATGAGGTCAAGAGCAGGCCTAATTTTGTTTCATTTTATTTTTTATAAAGATAAAAATAAGCCATATTTTATAATTTATAAGGATGGGCCCTGGGCAGGTACTTACCCTGCCCTTGGCTAGGGCCGACCCTGGATGATAACCATTTACAAGCGAAGTCTTGTATGAAAGCAAACTTTGTGATGTATAGATTCTTTAGGAGCCAATTAACTACCTTACTCTTCATATAAGGCAATTTTTATGGTTGATTTTCTAAAGGCAGTTGATCACCTTACTAATTCTATTGATTGTCTAAGGACACTCATTCAACTTGTGTTATAGTTATCCAATGCTTATTAGTTGGTATATTGTTTTTCACTTAGTCATTTTGTTAGTTTAGCGATTTGATTGTTTCTTATACTAATTTTCATTAGAAATATACTATTTAAAAAACTTCAAATTTAAGTTTTTTAATAATGAAATGACTTGTCTCTAGATTAACTAGCATATAAGTTAATAGATTTCTTTTCATTTCAATTGGATCTCCATCTTAATTGGAACATTCTTCTTAGTTTCGTTAAAATAATGAAGATTTTAATTTTTAATAAAATTTCAAAGAATTTTTGAATTTATTTTATTTTGTTATCGCTAATATTAAACATAACAAATGCCTTTCATTTAGTAATGTTTATGTTCATATGAGTATGAGATTGAGAAATATTGCATTTATATATCTTTAGGGCTAATGTAGGTATGTAAATGGTATATGGCTCTCTTATTATTATAATGATGGAGCATATTATATATAATATCGTTATACTCCTCAACTTATATAGTGGCCTATGGTAGGATGAGATATGTTGCAGCTCTTACCTTAAATTTTAGCGTAAGAACTCTAATGCTTCTAAGTTTATAATATGTTCAATAGTCCTTGGTTTTTGATTTTCCAAGAGTGACTTTAAATCAATGATCTCCTTATTATCATTGACATTTTCATGAAACAACTTGTAATTATTTGTTCATTACCATCATGCTCATTCTTTATCAAATTAAAGAAAATATCTTCCTTTTTAACTTCTCAAATTTCTAGTAACATTTTCATTGATTTTAAAACCAAACCGGACTGGCTGATTAGACCAGATTACAAAGAGAAATTGCAAAACTTAGAGATTACAAAGATAAAGATCAAATGAAGCACCAAAGGTCCAAAGGGGAAAAGACCCATACGTCTTTTTCTTGCTACTAATAAAAGATTGAATAGTTTTTCTTCAATACTTTACATGGAGGTTGAAGCATTGGGGTTCATAACTTGAGACTTGATAGACGTGGAAAGATATATTTAAAGGATGGGACATTACTTTAGCTTTTATGTGTTGGTTTTGTCTTTTTGATTGTCACGTTTAGGTTGATAGAAAAGTGTAGTCTAGTCTTAGTATTGTACTTTAGTTTTGAAGAATAGACGATAAGTTTTAATAAATTGTAATTATTTTTTATAGAATTTATTATGCTATATTTTACATCATATTTGAAATAAATAGTAAACTTAAAAATAACTAGAAGATATAATTTTTAATTATTTTGGGACGTTAAGAATATTAGTATTCAAAGTAAAACATAATTTTATTTAAATTTTAAAGATGTATATTTTAGAAAGGATACTAAAAATTATTAATTAATAATTTAGTATAGATAAGGAAATTTATTTAAGATAATTTTAGGGAGTGATACTTAAATTTTAAAGAAGTACATTGAAAGAAAGGCACTAAAAAAGTTATTAGTTAGCAATTTAGTATAGATAAAGAAATTTGTTTATGATAATCTAGGTGTTTTAAAGAGTGGTACTTAAACTTTAATTAGAATTTTAGTATAGATAAGTAATTTTGTTTAGGATAATTTAATAGTAATGTAATGACTGATGTTTAATCTTTAAAGAAGTATGTTTAAAAAAGGACAATTAAAAAGTTGTTAATTAGTAATTTAACATAGATAAATAATTTTTTTAGAATAATTTAGAAGCGTCCCTCTTTAAATATACTTAAACTTTTGACTTTTTAGATATATCTAATCTTGGAAAAGATTTCAATTTTTTTATAACTTTTACTTATTGTTTATTATATACCGTTTTATAACAGTTTAATACCGGTTGAACCTCTAAACCTTAAACTGTTTCTTTGATCGGTTCGATGTTTGATCTAGTTTTTTAAAATTAAAAATTTCTTCGACTTTGCATTACAATCTTTGTAATTAATTAACCTTTGAGTTCCTTTCTACTTTATAACTTCCTATTCTAATAGCTTCGTCAATTTCTTCATGATGAGGGTTATGTCTCCACTATCACTCCCATTTAAAGTAGTTTGCTCCTTATCTTTACTGTCATCTTTGTAAACCTTACTGCACTACTTTTAGTTTTGTTAGGAGCTTCCTCCATTTTTACCTACTTTAATCTCATCTCTTAAGTTAGGATGGATTCCATTAATTTCGTAAGTGGAAGTGTGTACACATCTTTAGCCTTTTGATAGATATCACGTTAGGTTGTAAGCCTTTGAAAATAACTTTAAAGTCATTCTCCATCTTTAACACTTACATAAGCCTTTCTAGGACCTTTTAAAAGTATCAATAGAATGAAAAGTAACCTTTGTATAATTTTGTTGTTTTTATTTGAAAAGAAGAGAAGCATATAATTATATATACGATTCACGAACCACTACACTAAGCTTTTAGAAAGTAGAAATAAGTTGATGCAATCCGAACCTGTCTCTTTCCTCTACCAATGAAAGTTCTGAGTCACTAAGTTGATGCAATCAATTCTCAGAATCAATGCACTTTTAGGATATTCATTAACCTTAACAACTGGAAACTTTGGCTCAATGTTCTCAAAATCGGATCGGTCATTGAATCGGAGGCCTTATTGATCACCGATTTGACTGCTTCGACCGGTTCAATCACCAGTCAAACAGGTGTGACGTCATAATTATGCAATAATTATATTTAATTATATATAATATTAATAATATTAAAAAAAATAAAAAATTGATGGACCAGTGGTCGGACCGGTCCGGTTTTGACCGGTCCGACCGGTCAATTGATCGGTTTTGACCGATTCAGACTGGTCCAATTGACCGGTCAATTGATCGGTTTTGACCGATTCAGACTGGTCCAATTGGAGTTCGATTTTATAGCTTAAACCGAACTGGTCAGCCGACCGGTCACCGGTCTGACCGGTCCGGTCCGGATTTGAAAACCCTGCTTTGGCTACTTGAAGTCCCTCTACTTTATAAGGTGTTTATACACAAGATCATCCCATATTTCTCAATTGACTGATCTATTTGGTCAACTGATATCAACTTGCAAGCTTAGTTTTAAAAATAATTCATATATGCTGCCCCTCAATTTACCTGTAAGATAACATGAAAATCTAATCTAAAAATAATAGGCAAAGAGGGCCAACTTAAAAGTCTTTAGCTTAGTGCAACTTCCAGCTAATTGGTAAACATCCTAGAAGAGTAGACTCCATAAGCATTTTAGCATAAACGATGAAGATTACAAACAACATGGTATAAATGACTTTAGAACATCTTATGATCCACTTGCTTGGTTCATTTTTTGGAAAGTGGAGACATTTGAAAGATTGTTTTGAGCTATTCAGTATACTTCACAGAAATATATAAGAAAGAGTTCTTGCTAGGGTTATTCAAGGAGAACCTAGCTAGCGTGTGTAGATGTTAGGGCACAAGGAAAAGACTAAACATATCGTATGCAAAAGTAAGACGTCCATAGAGATTTCTACTCAGTCCCAATGACAGAATCTAATAAATGGAAGAGTTCATCTTCAACAATTAGAAGGATGGAGAGAAAAGGAATTACATGCAGATACGTATTTAAATTCCTATATAGGCAATTGGGTCTATCTAATGATAATTGAGAAGAGCTCCTTTAATGTTAAATTATAGGCAATTTAACACCAAATCATCAAATTAGACCTGCTTTAATACAATTCTTATGAGTAAAATATTATATATATATATATATATATATAAATGCGATCTCAATAACAAAAGTTCATATTAAATATATAGGGACGGAGCCAGCCAATATATACAGGGGCCCAAAACAAATTTTTTAAAATTCTTGGGGGGCCCAAACCCTAAAAATTATATTTTTATATAGAAAAATAAATAAAAATTAAAAATTTTAACTTTTTTTAAAAATTTCGCCGGGCCCAGTACCCCCTTGGGCCAAACATACCTACATCCCTGTAAATATATATATATGATTACTATTTAATATGAACTTTTGTTATTGAGATCGCAATTAGTCTATAACTTTAGGTTGGTTATGGTCTCCTCATTGGTGATGATGATTTCATTGAAACAAAATATCTTTTAACGGTATCTTCAAAATGTGTTGCTTTGACAAATAGGAAATTTTTTCATTCAAATGTTATAATCTTTTTAGAAATTATTGCAATTTATAATTAGATAGTCATGGTCTTAATAATAGTGTGTGTAATATTTTGACTATTTTTGCTAGATGAAGCTCTTTGATAAGTTATGAGCTCTTCTCAACTATCATTAGATAGACTATACGCAAAAGTAAAGGATCTAAGCTTTGATGTTAATTTTTGTTCAACAAGCACCTAAAAGGAGTTTAATTGGATGATCTTTAAGCTTAAAAACCCTCGTTGACAATTTAAAGAATAGTCCAAATTTATCAGATATTATAGGGACAATAAATTTAAAATACTAAATCTTTTAAAAAAATTTCTATTCAATGTTGAATTTTTCAAAAATTTAAGTTTAGTGACTAAAAATTTCAAAATTAATACAACCTAAGTGAAAACATTACCTTCATTAGTTTTTGCCTAATGTGACTTATCCACCAAATGTCATATAGGTGCCTATCTATTAGTTACATCAACATATAACTAACAAATAAAATATTTTGATCTGAGTTGTACAAGTTTTGAAAAATTAATCACAAAGTTTAAAACTTAAAAGGTTATGAGTTGAAATAAAAAATCTTAAAAAGTGAGTCACTTTTGAATTTATTATCTCAATATTATAGCTATAAATCCATAAGTTAAAGCAATATAACAAAACAATGATACATCACAAAAAGAGTAGGGAAGAAGTATGAAATAATTTTATATTAGCTTTGTTTCTTTAAGATCTATATCCACTTTTCGAACCTAAGGACTTGAATCCACTATCAAAATCTTCTTCAGTGGGTAAAAATTAAGTCACTATAATTTGGGTTAATTACTTTACACTTAATCTTTTAAGAATATCGCTCGTAAGATTAAAGCTTAACTTAAAAGACAATGTATTCAAAGAAGCTATATAATTCAAAGTTTCTTGGTTTTTAAAACTTAAGGTTCAAAGCATTCAATTCACTTGTAATAATAATAATAACTCTCATTATTCAATGTTCAAATTATTGTTCATTATTCAAATATTTTAACATTTGTACATTAACTATATAGTTCTTTTATAACAAAATTAAAGATTTAACAGTTAAAAAGATAAACTTTTAGTATTAGTTTTTCCAAGTTGGTAGTCAACACCTTAGTATAGTTAGCCACTTCTTAAATTATGTAATCAATTTAACTATTAATTGATAAGGAAAATATATATTCAACATTATTCCCTTTATCATGATAACTAAAGTTTGATTTTAGTAATCACACTCATAGTAATTGACCATATTTCTAGATTTTATTTACTTCCTAATTATTATACTTCACACTTATGCATATTCATACAAATGATAAATGGAAATCAGAGAAAATACAAAAACTCTTTCATGGTATCAAAACCCTAAGTCTCTTTATTGAACAACTAATTTTTTTCCTTCCTTTTTGACATGCCCTCCATTATACCAGCCATGACAACCATGCCTTTCTCCTTTGTTCGTTCAAGTCTTCTAAATATGTATCATCAAATACAATTGAAATTGAATTCAACTAATTACCTTTTGTGGAACAAATTTCCTTGCTATTGCGAGTTTACAATTGAATAGGACACATTAATAGTTCTTTCTTTCTTTACTCCATCACTATAGGTGGATCATAAGCGAAACCCAAAATATCTCCATTATCTTTATAATGATCAATTATTTTTAAGTTGATTGTAAGTTTGATATTTGAATCTTTGCGGAAATAGATAATTGGTGCTGATACTACCTATATAATATGAAAAACCTTGCCACAACTTATAATTTTGGGCTTTAAGGCATAATTCAAACAAATTAAAAAGCTGTTAGCTAATTTTTTTATGTCGAAATGATTCGATTATAGCCTATATCTACTAGGGTAAAGTTATGTCCAAGAAATTGGTTGCACTTATGATATATGCTAGACATATAATATTTTGAGCACTATTTTCATAGTATATTGCATATCTTTTAGATGATTTTAAAGGATTTGATATTAACTTAAGAATTTATGTCATTTGAGATTGTATTTCTTCTTATATAAGGAAAATAAGTAAATTTAGAGATGAAATTAAACAAAATGGAGCAATTTTGGAAGATTTAGAGAACAACCTATACATAGTCCCATATTCAGGGTCGTGCATAGATGTGATTGTTTTTGTTTCTTTAGTGCACTTTATACCTTATGTTACCCTCTGAGATGAAGAATATAATGTCATACATAGTCTTATATATGTACCTATATTGGCATTGTTATTTTTGAAGAAATTTATAGAGGACACGAACCTATTTTTAGGGTTGTGTAGCTTAATAAAAGTTAGGGTTTCAGTTTTTTTAACAACAAAAAAAGGGGGAAAAAAAGGAGTCTTTGGCTAAGAAACTAATAAATAGTCAGCTTGACGTTGTTTTACATTGAACTTGATCAACAATTAACCACTCTTTGGAGATAGAGGAAGATTTCGATAATTTTTTTGGAGATTTCAAAATTCAAGAACATGATTTCTTTATCTTATTTTCTTTATTGTTTTTATATTGATATTCTTTGCATGATTATGAATAATTGGGATACAAAATTTAAGTGGGGAGAACCTATGGTGTGATATACTCTAACAAATTCTTTGATTAATGAAATCATAGTTTTCTTATGATTTATTCTCCCTTTTATATTGATTGAATCGAAGAAATGAGAGTGAAGGATTCATTGTATGATTCATGCATCAAAATTTAAGAGACGAGATATATGTTTACGTCATAGCATTAATAAAAAGGTTTAAGCGTGAACTGTTTGACAGAAAGCCCCAAGATCTTCTTATATTAAGGTAAAATCTATTGAGGGAATTTACAGAATGAATTTAAATCACTTTTAGGTTACCATATTCAAAAGAGATTTATCTTAATTAACCTTAAATAAGAATTAAATGTCAAGAGAGAGAATATAGTCAAAGTTAGGAACCCCTACAAATTTTAAAAGCTAGAATGATTCATTAATCAAATGTTAAATTAAATATAGTAAAGTTCTAGGTAAACATAGCATAAATATAGTTATTTCATAGTTTGGTACATTATTGATCATTATTTTGCATCAGTATTTGGATTATTTATTTATTTTATTTTCGTTCTTCATCTTTTTATAAATATTATTTATATATAGTACTTCCCTCTTAGTTATTTAGCCTAAAAATTTCCTTACTTAGCCTACATTTTTTTTCTTGTAATGGTTTGTTTGATTTATTTATGTACTTGTCTTCTTTCATTTTTGTGTATTTATTTACTTATTCTATCTTTTATTTTATTCTTTACCTTGTTCTATATTTATTCTATGATTTCTTTTATTACTTATTTTTACATTTTTATTTATTTTATTTTATTAGTATTATTACTTTTATGTCTTTTTATTTTTATTATATTTTATTTTTAATTAGTATCATTTTATTATTTTAATATGTATATGCTTTTGTTTTCTTTTTTAAGTGAATCTTTCGAAAATAGCCTCTCTACTAGTTAAGGTTAAGGTTAGGTACTACTAGATCTACTCAAACCCCACATATTAGCGAGACTTTTAGTAGGTTTTTTTAATTTTGTTTTTGCTGTTGTTATCTATTCATAAAGGTTGAACTACCTTGTGGGTAGTTAACCAATAATACTTGTAAAATTGACCTGTGCTAGCTATAGCTAAATCATGCACTTACGTAAAATAATAGAACAAGTTTTTGACACTGTTTTTGGGATTAGGTGCTAACATTGCAAACTTGCATATTGATTAGACTATATCTTTTTATTTTTGTTTATTATTTTGTTTATTGAATTTTTCTTTATTCTTTTTATTTTTCATATCACTTTTTGCATGCACAATTATGATGATTCTAAAAATCTTATAGAGCCAGAATTTGAGATGGAAAACACATTGCATTTACGAAGAAGACTTCAAAGGAGAATAAAAGTTAAGTAAATAACGATGTTTATAAAGAATATGACTTCATTAATAGATTTTGTCATATTGATAAGTGCAAATTGCATCGTGTTTTAGGACATAGTTTGATATGTGTTTAGACGTTAATTCGATCATTTAGTATATGTTTAGGTTAGAATTGTGTTTGTTTGTTAATTATTTGTGTTTTAAGTGTTTTATGGGTTAGTACAAGCTTTTAAGCTTAAATATTATGTTTTTGAGGTACTTTGATGTGTTTGCTAGTGTTTCATGGTCAATATCAAATAATGGAGGAGTTTTAGAGGGAACCCAAGCCATAACAAAGGCTCACGATTGTGGCATGCATGCCATGATTGTGACAGAAGGCTCAAATGTGAGCCACGATCGTGGCCTACGTCAGGCAGATGCGTAGATGCTTATGAACTTCACATTTCAAGAGACTTTTTGGACCTTTCAGACCCCAAAAACACCCTAGGGTAACCCAAAACATAAAAAACTATTTAAAGAACAACAAGAGGAGAGAAAGGGGGCATTTTTCATGCAGCCACAGTTGAAACCCTAAAGAGAGAATATTGAGAGAGAGAAAGAACAAGAAGGAAGAAGAAGAAGAGGAAGATGAAGCTGATTCGAAGTACTTCCCTGATCAAGAGGTTTTTTGACATCGCTACCCTCCATTATCTATTCCAAGTCGTGTTTCCTTTTCTTTTCGATTTTATTTATGTATAGAATTAAGATGGATAGTATGATGATATGATTTGGAATATTGATGATATTCTAAACTCTCCTTTAGGATTTTATTTTGATTTGATGATAATTTTTTTGATTATGTTTATTAGATAAATGTCGTGATTTGATTGCGTTTTTGCATAATTCGGTAATAACAGAGAGGGTGAACTGAATGAAAAATGATTAAATCGGATTAATGAGAGATAGGCGATTTAATAGAAACCGTGACAAATCATATTGGAATTGTGCGGAGAGAGATATCGTGTGATGTTTCGATAATTTAGAGTATTTCAAATCTAATTAGGGTTTTGGATAATTTGTGAATTGAGAGATTGCAAATTCCATAATCTGATTAGGGTTTATAATTTAGGGTTTAATGGTTATAACTTGAGAGGGAGTAATTAGCCATAGGATAGTCTAAAACCAACACTCCACAAACATATAGTTCGCTAGGTTAGCATTAATGATAACTAAAATCCCCTTTCTCATAAATTGGTAAATTCCTTAGGTTGATTTCTATTGTGATTGCATATTGCTCACTTGTTAATACTTTTGTGTTTAATTTCTAATTTGATTGGTTGAATTCAATTCTCGTAATTAATTTTGGTTGCACCTTTTATTTACAATTTTATAGTTTTTCTAGCCTTAGATTTTAGGATTAGATTAGTCCACCTCCTCGTGGGATTGACACCTCTTATACTACAGTCGCAACATGTGTGCTTGTGGTATTTGAGGGCTTATAAAATTTAAAGCTTGAACGATACGACCAAGTTTTTGGCGCCGTTTCCAAAGAGGTGAAGAATAGTTTGGTTCTCTTAGTCTAAGGCATTTTAGTTAGTTTTAAGTTTTTTTTTCTTCCTTTTTTTGTGTCTATACGCTTGCATAAACACGAGTTACAAGAAGTTCAAGTCATATAGTTGAAACTGTAGAGCTTGGCATCACTCATCTAAAACGTTCAATTAGAAAAGTTCAGCGTGATGAAGAAGAAGAAACCATAAAAGCAATAATAGTCGAGGAGTTTCAGCAAGATTTGGATCTAGGAGCGAACCAAGGGCATTAATAGAGAACCCTTATGGACTTTATGAGACTGGTCTTTAATGCAGCCAATCAAGGTGTAGCTAGGCTACCCATATAAGTAGCTTCCTTTGAAATCAAACCAGCCCTTCTAAATATGCTTCAACAAAATGTGGAATTTTATGGATTAATGAATGAAGACCTGAATGCATATATTTTCATTTTCTTTGAAATCTACGATACCTTTTGTTATAATCAAATGTCCGAGGATGTTGTAAGAATGATACTCTTTCCTTTTACCTTAAGGGATAGAGCAAAAGCTTGGTACCATGCCCTCAATCTGATTAATGCCACCACTTAGGACCAATTAGTTCATGCCTTCTTAGAAAAGTACTTCCCCCTAACCAAGACTACGAAGATTATCAAGGAGATCACAAACTTTCAGCAGGGTGATGGGGAATCAATTTTTGAAGTGTGAGAACGATACAAAGACTTGTAAAGAAAATGTCCACGCCATAACCTGTCTAAAGAATTTCTTTTTCAAACGTTCTATAATGGAGTAACCCCACATACAAGAGGCACAATTGATGCGACTTCAAGAGGATCACTTATGAGGAAGATGATAGATGAAGTAGAAGAGCTATTAGAAGAAATGGCAAGTAATAGTTGTTTATGGACGAACGAGGAAAGTAGATAACCTGAATATTTTTGTGAGTAAAAAGGAGTTGTAGTTGTCGATCAAATGACAAAAATGCAGGCTAAAATTGATAATTTAACTCGATAGTTAAACAACATGAAGGCTTCGTCCTCAAATATAATAAAAATTGTTCAGCTGAAGTGTTAGCTCCATGGGAAAATGGATCGTCATACAGTCGATTGCTTCTTGATGAAGGATAATGGATTAGAGCAAGTAACTACATGGGAACCCAATATAGTTGAGGAGGGTGAAACAATCCCTACTCTAACACATACAACTCTGGGTGGAAGAATCACCCAAACTTCTGTTGATCAAACAATGCTAGAGGACATTTTAGACCTCAAGGACTACCAGGTTTCCAACAAAACAAACCGAGTTCGATGGAATCCAAACTGAGCAAAATTTTAAACAAAATTGGAGGTATAGAGGATGCATATAAGAAGCTTAAAAGCAAGTTTGAGCAAGTTATAAAAAACCACGCCTCCTCGATACATAACTTGGAGGTCCAAGTAGGTCAATTGGCAGAAGCAATAGTGACCCAAAATGCAAGAACCCTAATATTGAGTCTAATCCAAAAGAGCGAATCATGATCATTACGCAAACAAATACGGAGGAATCACACTAGACTAAAGACAATGAAGGGAAGGACAAGAATAAGGTTAATAAGAATGTTTTTTGAAGTGAACTAGAATTACAAACAACCTAGAAGCATCAACATAAAAATCCCTATCCCATTTTAGAACAACGAAACCAAATCCATTCAAGAACAAGGGGAAAGCAAAGGTGTAAGAGAATAAGGAATGCTCTTTACTGGTAGGGTACAATTTTCTTGAGATAAAAAGTACCAACCCCCGATTCCATTCCTGATCAAAGTTATGAGGAAATCTAAGGAAGCTGAGCTGAATGAAGTTGTAGACATGATCAAGCAACTGGAAGCATGACTTATACTAATGGAATAAATAAGGGGAAAGGTGGAAAAAGAGTTGGAGGAAGAAAAGAAATTGACGTCACCACCAAAGAAGGAGGATCCAGGGGATTTTTATACCCCCTACATTATTAAGGGTGTGAAAATAGAGAGAACATTCGTCAATTTTGGAGCCAGAATAAACATGACGCCATATTCCTTATAACAAAATTTGGGGTTTGAAGAGATAGTCCCATAAAAATATTGTTAAAAACGGTAGATAAGTAAGTTCATCGTCCAAAGGATATCATACAAGATGTGCATGTTTGAGTGGAAAAGTTTACCTTTCCCATAGACTTTTTCATACTGGACATAGTAGAAGATGCTGCAACCCCAGTTATCTTCGGGCAGTTATTTTTGACCACTGCCCAATCAATTATTGATGTAGATGGGGTGAGTTGACTCTAAGGGTAGGAGAGGAACAAGTGTCTTTCACCGTAACCAAGAATGACAAAAATCCTCTCCAACCTATGGCCATCATGAAGGGAATAGATTTTGGTGGAGAAAAGAGAAGAATGATGATCAAAAGTTTTCCCTAGAAAAGAATAAATCTCACAAATGAAGGAGAAGAAAGAATAAAAAAAAGAAGGAGGCGGCATAAGCATCCAGGTGGCACACATACATTTTATAAGATTGACAACCGAGTCACCACAGAAGAATTTTCTTAAACCACCTTGAGTAAAGAAGGGCATCAAGCTAATGATGTTAAAAGAAATGCTAAATGGGAGGCAACCCATTTGTTTTTAAATTACCATTATTTCCTTGATTTTAGATAGTTTGAATTCCATTATTAGTATATTCTGATTCCAAATAAATATCATGGAAGAATAGGGCGTTGATTTTGATAAAGATGATCGGGAAGGAAAGTATAATGAGACGATAGTGCTAAAAAAGAAGTTAGGAAAGGATCTCAAGGGGTGTGTATAAGGACAAAAGATGAAAAAAAATTATAAATGGTGAAATTATTGCAGGCCACGATCGTGGCCTGTGGCAGGGAATTATAGGCACAAGTTTTTTAGTCTTTTTCTTACAAAATTGTGCTCCCCTCACCTATATATTCAATTCTAACCTCATTTCTTCCATCACCTTCATTTAGACTCTCTCTCTCTCTCTACACATAAAACATTCAAAGGCTCTCACTTCCCTCCACCTACACTTAACTCCCTTATTCTCCCAACTCTTACACACTCTCATTCCTAATGGGGCCACGGATCAAGCAGACTATAAGGCACACCGAATATAAGGGGAAAACCCAAGTATCAAGCTACAGTAAAAGAGATAAGGCAACGGATTACAGAGTGCCTTTCTCGATCTTCTCAGATGAGTAAGGTAACTGCTTTCACTCCCTTTGCAATAAGCAAATTATGGTTCCTAAGTACTTCCATTTTGAGACTTTAGATAGACTATAATTGAGAACAAGGTCGAGAATCTAGTAGAGAGAATTCAATAGGGACAGTTTATTCATTTTCAATATCCAATTTACAAAGAACTAACCCTAGAATTCTTTACATCCCTTCAGTTCGAATCCAATAAACCTAAGGAACTGTGGTTTAGGTTATAGGGACAACCTTATGAGCTTAACTATGATACTCTGTATGAAATTTGTGGATTCCCCGAATCATCTGCAGTGGATCAGCATGATGATTTCTGTGTCACCCTTGCTGGACTGAATTAACTGGGTTAAAGCGCTTCGACACTAAGAATGCATATAACAACTCCATCAAAAGTCATGAACATTTATTACTGCACAAATTTATATGTCAAACTGTTTTTGACAAGATAGAAACTAATAAGTGTTCGACGAAGGAACTTTTCCTGTTGTAGTGCGTGGACCACAACACCCTAGTTTGCGTAACCACCTACATCTTCAATGCAATTATTGCTACTCGATGTAAGAAGAGCAATAACTTAAGAATGGGTTACTTCATTTCATCCATAGCTGATTATTATAGAGTTAAGTTATAATAGCCACTCCTGCAAGACACGTGCCTGACATCTATGGGTGATATCCGAGTCCGTGCTCCGCGAGGATGGCATGCTAGAGCACTCAATTAGTCAAAACTCAGTACAAATTTTTTTTGTTTGAAACCACGATCACAAACATAATATGCAAAAATCAATCATCAAATAGGGCCCACTTTATTCCATAAACATTTTTCAAATCAACAGTAGTTTGTTTATCACTAGGGCCCATTCTCAAAACAAAACACCCATAATCATTATGTCAATACAACATGATTATATTCGCATACACATTGTATAATAATTTCATAATACATTCCTTAACACAAAATTTGCAGAAATTACAACTCAGTACAAAAATAAAGAAATACAATGCAGAAGTGAACTGATTCCTACCTCTACCTCTGACTTGTATGCAGTAGGTATACTCCCGTTTGCCTAACAGGGTATTCTTTTGATCTTAAAAAATGTTGGCAAATTTTGGGTGAGTTTTGCGAACTCAGTGAGTGACCATCCTCGATGGCTCACCCAATCACATAATGTATAATCCCATTCACAACGTTTCACACTTCACATTCAATAAATATAATCATTCATATTATGCATATGCAGTGCACATGATACCCACTTTCCATTTGTTATTTGTTGTAATCGAGTGCCTAAACTGTCCCATATAAGGCTCATTGATAACTGTCCCTTATCCGCTTGGGGGATACAGGGCTCATTAAACATTAAGCCTAAGGCTCTGATTCACTTTTGAGCTCGAAGCTCATTTTCACTCGTTGAGTTTTAAGCTTTGATCAGTGGCTACTCTGATCACAACTTCCATTATGTTTCATGCATTCATGAAATGAAATGCATCAGTCACATTTGCATGATCCTCTTTCACTTACTTTCACATATCATTGGACCGTATCACTTTTCATTTACATGTAAATGCACATTCAAGACACATTTGTCATCAGACCGGGGTCCAGCATTTAACAATCATACTATGCACACTTATTTCATCTCATTCACACACAAGTAGTACTTCAATATCCCAATCAAACATCACATCATCGGAGCTTCTGTCCAAAAACCAACACAATCAATCACATTCATATAATCAGTCAATAGTTAATCAAAACAAAAATTAAAACAAAACAAACAATTAAATGAGACCATCTAGGTCTACTTATAGTACGCTCCAAATTAGCATTTGCTTCCAATTTCTGGGAACGCCTGAATGCAAACATTCAGCCTACCCAACCCATTTATGCAAGAAACAAATATATCCCAATTTGTACAATCATAAGTGTTTAATAATGCACGTTAATGAAATGAAATATGTACAATGCATGTTTATGACAATTTCGGGGTACTTTATTGTGACCCTTATCAACAAATCATTCAGATATCAAAGCTCTCATTAATACCATTTGTATTTATAATTTGGACCATAATAAAACCAATGTTAAAACCATTTCATAACTTCATTGACCATTTTAGATTTTTCTTCCAATACACATACAGGCCAAAATTGCATAACAAATCTATTAAGGTAAATGGAAAAATTGAGCAACACTTCCTTCAAGAAAGTTGTACTCCAATGTCTTAAGTTTCTATTGACACCAAAGCACTCAATTTGGTTTAGTAATTTGGAAGATATGCCTCAACCATTTTTGGGTTGTTCATATTTAAAAACAGTGTACTATACACAATTTTCATCTAGAAATTAAACATCTTAGAGACTGAATCGCAATTCTCCTTCTGCATATGATTTATATCCCTATTTCTTTAGTTTACTCCAAAAAAAATAATCTCAATTGGAATCCTGCAGATCCATATATAATCAAAACACTGAAGTATGCTTAGTAAAAATAATCCTATTCACACTGTTCTAATAGATTCCTATACTTTCATTTAATCAATCAATCACAAATCAACAACAATTGCTACCAATTTTTATAGAGAGATAGAAAAATGTGTTAGGAATCTATTTGTTTAAGAATTGCTTCATTTGGAGGTCAAATGATGAAGTTATGGCCAAAAGAATCAACCATGTTTATGTCCTCAATCATATTGTACCTATGTTGGCGCAATTGCCATAACTTTCACAAAATATGTCTGATTAATATCGTTCCTGGATGGTTTAAAAGAGGACTTCGAGATCTACAACTTTCAAGAACTAAAAACGAGATTTTGCTTTAAAAAGGGTCAAAAATCATGATTTACTATAGCTATCCCGAGAATGTCCGTTTAACGGACATTGTCGAGCTTGGGATGCTTTTTAAACCTGAGAAGGTCTGTTTAACAGGCATTCATGTCCGTTTAACGGACATGGACTAGCCTGGGGGCGTTTTTAAACTGAGAAGGTCTATTTAACGAACCTAATGTTGTCTAACGGACATTCATGACACAAAACTCCCTTCAAAGCCTCTCCAATGGCTCCTACATCCATTCCAACATCGTATACACCCATAATCTTCTCAAATTCACCTCTTCCAGTACAAAAACACTTCATAACAATTCAAACACCAACTTTGTTTCATTAAATCTTATAATCTTTAATCAAATGATTCACCACATTCAAATACATCTCATCATTCAAAATTTTTATTCTTTTTCCATAACATATCTTCTTCCTAAGTATCAAGCACTTCATATTCAAAATTCATCATTTCAAGTTGATGACTACTTCATGTATACCTCAAGCTTAGCTCAACATTAGCTATACACAATTCATAGTCCTCACTAAATCATAAACACCCAAAGTACAACACATTCTCACACACTCAAAACATAACACAATATAAACATTCATCCACAACTTTTGCTACACCCAATTCCTAATTTCATATCAAGTTTTGGGACTCTTAAAGATAGAATTTAAATTCTTTGTCTTCATAAGAAAAGTAGCCATATGACTATAGTTTAATACAACCTAAGAAACATTCAATTGAACAACTATAGAAGGAGTTATGGCTAAAATAGAGAAACATATCGGTGGAAATTTTTCAGCTAACACTTTCCAGATTTTCAAACTTTCAACATTTTACATCTAACTCATCTTATACCTAAATTATCTCTTCCATTTCATTTCATCATCATTATCTACCCAATTCACTCAATCTATCAATTATAAACAATTTATGATCTATAGTTGATCATTAACCCAAAAATAGATAATCAAACATGTTCCCCTTCATCATAATTTTCTGCACTCACCCTAACACCATTATATGCAACATTTAACTTCTAAAACTTCTCTATGACATATTATACATCATTAATCATCATTCATATAAAAAAACAAGAAATTTTACACACCTTTCACTATTCACGACAACCATATACCCAAAACACCATTTCATGAAATTATCCTCTAAATATCATTGTAAATGTTTCATTTAACCAAAACCCACGATATTTGACAAGATACTTACTTGATTTAGCTTCCAAATCTTCATAATCACCATTTAACCCTAACTCTTTCATCTCCACCATCATCAAATTTCATGGAGGAATAGGTTGGGTGTTTTAGTGAGAATGAAGGAGAGAGCAAGGATGAAGAGTAGAGTATTTAAGTGGCTAGTGATGGAGGGAAGAAAGATTCAACCTTAAGGGTATGTTTGGGAGTTTAGGATGGAATGGAATGGAATGGAAATTAATGGAACGGAATGGAATGGAGTGGAATGGAATGGAATGGAATGGGCCACTCCATTGTTTAGAAGTTTAAATAAAATAAGAGAGGTTTGAAAGCCAAGCCAAGCCATTCCATCCCTGACCCCCCAATTTGGGAGGTCACAAAATATTGGATTTTGGATGGCAAAGGATGGC
>JANZLX010000009.1:7712850-7728878 GCA_025531955.1 Erythroxylum orinocense | reverse complement strand
CTTTTCCATTTCTTTTCAATTTCATAAATTCTTCTTTTCTCTACACATGAATAATCTCTAACAATTTCTCATTTAATGTCTTAACTTTCAAGAAAGGTTCGGGGTCCAACAATGCGGAATTGTGTAGTACGTTCTGTTTTGGATCCACCCAAACCATTCTGATGTGCTTATGTGCTCATGATATGTTTGCCAAGATTGATGCATACATGGTTTGTGATAGTTTGAATTGTTTGACAAATTGAGTTTTTCATGAAATAAGTGCTTTATGATTTTTAAATGTAAAATTACTATAGTTTCAAAAATGTACCATGGCAATAAGTTTTGAAAATGGTTTTTACTTGTTTCTCGATTATAAACTTGTTACCCACGAGCCTTTAAGCTCACCCCCTTTCCTCCTCATCTTCAGGTGTTGAGCAAGAGACCAAGTGACTAAGATTCATGGCATCACTCCATGTTGTATATCTTTGTGTTTTAAGCTAGATTTTGTAACCATGGGGTTTTAGTTGCGTTTCAAGTATTATTAGTTCAAGTGTCTTATGTACTTTGGGTTGTTGAGGCATTGATGTATTGTGGTTTGAAATGTCATTTCAGTTGTGTAAAGAGCACTTATCTTTTGATGTTAATGATTTATGAACTATGTGTGGATGATGTTGAGCGGATATATATATAGTTTTGCTTTTGGATAAAGTTGAATTAAAATTTAAGTACTTGAGGAAGTTATCGATTTGAGATGATAAATCCTAAATGCGAGGTATTGTTATATATTTGTAATGTGTGTTATGAAAAAGGAGTATAGAAATGGTATGAGACTTTAAGCTTCATGATTTCTTTGGATTACGCCCTCGCTTTATGGTTTAAAGGTTGGGCTCCGGAAACGGGGTCCAACATGTTTAGCATCAGAGAAAAAGAGATTACAGGAACCACGCTCAAGTATAATGGTATTTTGTTAAGACGTTGGGTTTCGAAAATGAGACCCAACAAAAGTAGTATAGAATAAAATCTAGAAGTCTTCTCTTCTTTGCCTTGAGATAAAAAATGTACAACCATGTTCTTAAGAATTATTTCTTCTATCTCTTCTTTAATTATGTTTATACATCCATCAATTTAAACTTCTTTATATATTATTCAGTCTACTAAATTTTTTTAAAAGGTTTTCTCCATAAGTATGTCTTAAAAAATAGTCCCAAAATATGAAAAATATGAAAAACTCACATCCTAGAAAACACCTTGCACGATCTTGCTAAGCCATGCATGATCGTGCATAGGGACTATTGCAACCCTTTGACACAATTATGTAAGGGTTGCATAATCATGCCAGAGAATTCTAAACTTCTACTCCATGTTACACGATCTTGCATGTATGTTTTTTGTACTTTACTAGATGATAATCATATGTTTACGAATTAGATTTATGTTCTTGTTAGTTTTTTGTATATTTTGTTTTTTAATTATTGTTTAAGGCAAGAGTTTGATCTTATTTATATATTTAAAGTATTGTTTGGTGTCTTTGGTGATCAATGAAGACAAGAGAAAGAAATGAAAAGATGAAGAAAAAGTTGGAGAAACAGGTCTGGCACGATCGTGCATGCTACTTCTTCATATTTTCTTCTCTTTCTCCTATCTCCACTCATCACCAAACATATCAAACAATCTTGGAAATATATAATTAAGATCAAACTTTTGCCTTAAATAATAATTAAACAAACAAAATACATAAAACACTAACATGAACATAAATCTAAGTCCTAAACACATGAATTTCATCTAATAAAAGGCTAAATCACACTCTAACACCTAGAAAACATACTAAGGTTTACACCTATTAAAGCCTTCAGGATGTTAAGAGAACTAATGGTAGGAGAAGAGAGGGAGTTTTAAGAGAAAGGCACATTTTTCAACATATTAAATGAAAAATGAAAAGAAGAATAACAAGATAGGAAAGTAAGTAAAGTGATTGTTAAAGAAGAAAAAAAGAGCGGGAGAAGAGGAAACCTTAAAAAAAGAGCAAGAGGAAGACCAAGAGGAGAGGAAAAGGAAGACAAGAAAATATGAGCAATATATTCAAAAGTAAGAAAAGGAAATGGACATGAAGAAGATAAGAAGAAACAGAGAGCAACGAAGAACTAACTAGCATGAAATGGAAAATCAAAGAATTGTGTCAATATGACTTTTTTATTTATATTCTAAGTATTTGTGTGGTTTAGAGCGTGTTTTCATTCTTAATTATTTGTTTCATAAGGTGTTTGATGTGTTTGTGAGTGTATGGAAACAAGAAATTACATAAAGGAGAAGAAGTCTCATGAAAATACGGCACAAAACAAAAATTTATAGCACAGAAGAGATGCACGAATGTGCATCATCCCATGCATGTCTCTTAGGCTGTACAAATTCGCAACTTTTAGAAATTTTGGGGATATCATGCATAAGACTATGCATCTCCCAAAAAGCAGTTCTAGAGAATTTCAACTTTTCTATCATGCGAGTTTCTTCAGTCGTTTGACGTTTTAAGGCTAGTTTTGAAACCAAATTAAGTGGGGAAACCTTAGAAATAACCTTAGGACCCTAAACTACTATTTAAGAACGTCAAAGAAACAAAATAGATATCTGCCATCTTGCAAAATTGGATCAAGAAAACAAACAAACATTTTTTATTTTTCTATTGATTATAAGATTATATAGTCATAATTAGAGAGTGAATTGACTAGAAAATCTTTGGCAACTTGAGCATGTACTTTACTCTTATAATTGGTCAATGTGAATTATCTTTAGAAGAGTAGTGACTAGTGGTAGATACAAGCCAATGACATTTTGAGGCTTTATAAATTGAAACATCCATACCAGTCTCATTGTCTTTTGTTCATGTGTGACCTCCATGACATGTACATCCTAACTTTGCTTTAATTTTCTATTTATAACTGAATTTTTATCATATGTACTAACATGAAAATGACATAAGCATTATTTGTTTCCAAGATAAACTAGCTGATAAGTGTAAATTGCATCGTGTTTTAGGGCATAGTTTGATATGGGTTTAACCATTAATTTGATCACTTGGAATGTGTTTAGGTTAAATTGTGTTAGTTTGTAATTTATTTGTGTTTTAAGTTTTTTATAAGTTAGTACAATTCTTTGAGCTTAAATATTATGTTTTTGAGGTACCTTGATATGTTTGCTAGTGTTTCAGAGTCAATATCAAAGAGTGGAGAATTTTCGGAAGAAATTTGGGCCATAGTACAAGCTTATGATCATGACAGGTAGGCCACGATCACAGCAGAAGCTTAAGGAATGGCCTACGATCGTGGCCTGCATGCCATGATCGTGACAGAAGGCTCAGATGTGAGCCATGGTTATGGGCTGCATTGGCGGACGTGTAGACACGTGTGAACTTCATGTTTTGAGGAATTTTTTAGACCTTTCAAACCGTAAAAAAATCCTAGGGTTACCCAAAACATAAAAGAGTATAAGAAGAACATAAAGAGGAAAAGAAAAGGGAGTTTTTCCAGCAGCCACTGTTGAAAACCCTAAAGAGAGAAAGAGGAAGAGAAGAGAAGAAGGAAGAGGAAAAATAGGAAGACGAAGCTGACTCGACGTGATTCCTAGATCAGGAGGCTTTCCCATTGTCGATTCCAAGTTGTATTTTCTTTTCGTTTCAATTTTATTCATGTGTAAAGTTGAGATGGATATTGTGACGATAGGATTTGGAATGTTGATGATGTTCTAAACTCTCCTTCGGGATTTTATTTTGATTTAATGATAATTTAGTTGATTGTGTTATTTGGATGAATATCTTAATTTAATTACATTCTTGCATAATTCAGTAACAAGCGGAGAGGGTGAACTGAATGAAAAATGATTAAATCATATTAATGAGAGTTAGGTGATTTAATAGAAACCGTGATTAATCATATTAGTAATTATGCAGAGAGAGATCTCGTGTGATGTTTCAATATTTTATTAGAGTGCTTCAGATCTAATTAGGTTTTGGATAATTTGTGAATTAAGAGATTGTAAATTCCATAATCTGATTAAGGTTTATAATTTAGGGTTTAATGATTATAACTCGAGAGAGAGTAATCAGCCCTAGACAGTCTAGAACTGACACTCCATTGATATGTAATCAATTAGGTTAGCATTAATGATAAGTAAAATCCCCTTCCTCATAACTAGTTAATTTCATTATGTTTCTACATTACTCAAATTTCATTTCTTTTGTGTTAATTTTTTAATTACGACTCTTTCCAATCAATTTCTCATATTTACATTTCTTGTGAAACTTTAATTATATTAATTCAATCTTCCTAGCCTTAAATAATATAGAATTAGATTGGTTTCCCCTTTTCATGGGATCGACACCTCTCATACTACAGTTGCGACCCATGCACTTGTGGTATTAGAGGGCTTATAAATTTTAAAGCTCGAATGATATGATCAAGTTTTTGACGTTGTTGTCGGGGAAGGTGAAGATTAGTTTAGTTCTCTTAGTCTAAGGTGTTTTATTTAGTTTTAAATTTTTTCCCATTCATTTTGTATGTGTTCGTGCTCTTGCGTGAACACAAGAGTTGCAAGGAGTACGAGTCGCATAGCTGAAATTGTGGAACTTGACATCACTTGTTTAGAACATTCAATTAGAAGAGCTCGGCGTAAAGGAAAAAAAGAAACTGCAAAAGCATCAATGGCTAAGGAGTTTCAACAAGAGTTGGATCAAGGAGGGAACCAAAGGCATTAACTGAGAACCATTATGGACTTCATGAGACCGAGCTTCAATATAGCTAATCAAGGTACATTGGGGTCACCTGTGCAAGCAGCTTCCATTGAAATCAAACCAACTCCCTTAAAGAAGCTTCAACAAAATGTACAATTTTATGGATTAACGAATGAATACCCGAATGAACATATTGTCAATTTCTTTGAAATCTACAATACCTTCCGTTATTATCAGATGTCAGAGGATGTTGTAAGAATTAGACTCTTCCCTTTTACTTTAAGGGATAGAGAAAAAGCTTGGTACCATGCCCTCAACCTGAATAATGTCACCACTTGGGACCAATTAGTTCGTTCCTTCTTAAATAAGTATTTTCTCCTTACCAAGACTATGAAGATTATCAAAGAGATTGCAAGTCTTATCAAAGAGATTGCAAACTTTTAGCAGGGTGATGGGGAATTGATTTATAAAGCATAGGAGCAATACAAAGACTTGTAAAGAAAATGTCCACACTATAAACTACTTAAATAATTTCTTTTGCTAACGTTCTATAACAGAGTAACCCCACATACGAGAGGCACAATTGATGCAGCTTCAGGAGGATCACTTATGAAGAAGACAGTAGATGAAGCAGAAGAGTTGTTAGAAGAAATGGCGAGTAATAGTTGTTTATGGGCGAACGAGTAGAGTAGACAATCTTCAAATATCTGTGAGCAAAAAAGAGTTGTAGCTGTCGATCAAATGACAGAAATGCAGGCTAAACTTGATAAAACTCGAAAGATAAACAACATGAAGGCTTCATCCTCAAATACAATAAAAGATGTTCAGCTGAAGTGTGAGCTCTGTAGGCAGATGGATCATGATACAGTCGATTGCTTTTTGATGGAGGATAATGGATCAAAGCAAGTAAACTATATGGGAACCAATATGATCGAGGAGGGGGAAACAATCCCTACTCTAACATATACAACCCTAGGTGGAAAAGTCACCCAAACTTCTCTTAGTCAAACAACACTAGAGGATAGTTCAAGCCTTAAGGATCACCAGGTTCCAGCAAGATAAACGGAGTTCAATGGAATCTAGATTGGAAAAAATTTTAGATAAAATTGAAGGTATGGAGGATGCATATAAGAGGCTAGAAGGCAAGTTTGAGCAAGTTACAAAGAATCAATACTCCTTGATACATTACCTAAAGGTCCAAGTAGGTCAATTCGTAGAAGGAATAGCGACCCAAAATGTAAGAACCCTCCAAAGTAACATCAAGTCTAATATGAAAGAACGAATCATGGCCGTTACATAAGCAACTAAGGAGGAGTTGCACCAAGTTGAAGAGAATGAAGGGAAGGACAAGAATAAGGTTAATAAGAATGTTTTTCGAAGTGAACCAAAATTACAATCAACTTAGAAGCATCAACATAGAAATCCCTACCCTATTTTAGAATAGTGGAAGTCAAATCCATTCAGGGACAAAAGGAATGCAGAGGTACAAGAGAATAAGAAAGGCTTTCTACTGGAAAGGTATAATTGCCTAAGATATAGAAGTTCCAAACAGGGATTCCATTCCCGATCAAAGCCATGAGGAAATCAAAGTAAGCTGAGCTTTATGAAGTGGTAGACATGATCGAACAACTAGAAGCATAGCTTACACTAATGGAATCAATAAGGGGAAAGGTGGAAAAAATACTAGAGGAAGAAAAGAAATTGACGACACCACCAAAGAAGGAGGATCTAGGGGATTTTTATATCCCCTGTATTATTAAGAATGTCAAAATAGAGAGTGCCTTTGCCGATTTAGTAGCCAGTATAAACATGATACCGCATTCTTTATATCAAAAGCTAGGGTTCGATGAGATAGCCCCCACTAAGATACTGGTAAAAGCAGCAGATAAATTAGTTCATAATCCAAAGGGTATCATACATGATGTGCATGTTCGAGTGGAAAAGTTCACCTTCCCCACAAACTTTTTCAAGCTCTTAACCTAACCAAATGTCTCACTCAAGCCTTAATGCTAATGGATCATTTGTTATTGTTCATGTTTGTGGATGCACAAGAGTATAAATGTGCAGGTGTGCATATATGAGGGTTGGCTATAATTGATGAAATGCGATTTTATCTCTAATTAATGAATTCCATTATTGATATAACTTCTTTCAATTTGTGTATGAAAAAAAAGCAAAAGAAAAATAAAAAATTTACATAAAATTATCATAGAGGAAATTCATTTGTTTTGCAAAATCATTCATGTTGGTCTTTCCTCCTAAATTTGTATAGAATGGGTGTTTTGATAATGATGCAAATGAGGGAGATGTTATTTTAAAGGGTCACTCCTTATGGTTACAATGTACATTTATCATCAATTCTTGTGAGCAATTCCTTCTAATTCTATAGTCTTTATATGGTTTATGGTGTAAAGGTTTGAATCTAAGCTATGAAACATAATTTTTGCATTCCCCATAACTGATGGTACCCAATTTTGAGTGAATATTAATGTTTTGCTTGATATTCCATTGAATGTTTTTCTTACCTCAATAGTTTTAATGGCTTTTACACTACACTATCCAAATAAATCTCTCCTTAACCTTTTCCCACATTACAACCTTAAAAAGTCCCCTTATTCACAATTATGTATGTGAATCCCAGTGGTGGGGAAATGAAATGATATGTAAACTTGTGGAATGTCTTGATCATGAATGGTGTTTGTTTGTACCTATAGATCTAACTTATTCTTAAACATATATTGTTAAAGACTACCCCTAGATTGCTCAGTTTCTAAAGGGAATGGTTGTTGGTCAATCACGAGTAAAGCCATCTAATGTTTAGTTTTTGTAATCGGTTTAAAAGTTATTCCTCTTTTCTCATGAATATCTATTCTTAGGAAATATGGAAAAGGCGGAAGTATTTTGTTTTGTGATTTTGATTTATTTTTTTAGCTAAGGATGGTCAAAAACTAAGTGCAGGGGAACTTGATTTATGCTTGATTGATTTTATATTCACTCTTTAATACTTAGTGATTAACGTTATGAAGGGATTAAGATACTCATTTTGGTTCGTAATTCATTTTAGGTACAAGTTGGAAGCATAAGAACCAAAATGGGGTAAAAGCACATCCTTAGAGCTGATATGTGTAGTTCATACTATGTTTTGATGGGTTTTTTAGTGTGTTTATAGGTGTTTATTAAATGATTATTGCATGTATAGGCTTAGAATTATGTTAATGTGAGTTTTTATTTATATTCTAAGTGTTTGTGTGGCTTAGAGAGTGTTTTTATTATTAATTATATGTTTCATGAGGTATTTAATGTGTTTATGAGTGTATGGAAACAAGAAATTGAATTTAGATTAAAACACAATACAAAATGAAGATTCATAGCACAAAAGAGATGCATAGTCATGCATTATCCCATGCTTGTCTCTTAGGCCGTACAAATTTGCAATTTTTTGAAATTTTGGTGATGTTGTACATAAGACTCTGCATCTCCCAAATAGCAATTCCAACGAATTTCAACTTTTCTGGCAAGATACTTTCTTTGATCTTTTAATGTTTATCTCTAAATAACCCTAGGACCCTAAACTACTAGTTAAGAACATGAAAGACATAAAAAAGGTAGTCACCATCTTGAAAAATTAGATCAAACAAATAAACAAACATTTTCTCTTTTCCATTACTTCTAGGTTTATATAGTTATAATTAGAGAGTGAATTGACTAGAAAAATCCATGGCAACTTAAGCATGTACTTTTACTCTTATGATTGGTCAATATGTATTATCTTTAGAAGAGTACTGACTAGTGGTAGACATAAGCCAGTGAGATTTTGGGCCTTTATAGACTGAAACATACATATCAATCTCATTGTCTTTTATTCATGTGTAACCTTGGGTTCACTCTTATGAATGTGGAGAATATACTAGATTAGTCAAAGCGAATTGGAATTAATTGTCAACTCATCCATAACTGTTTAGTCAAAACAATAATTTTTTTTAGTGAACTTCCGAGTTTTGTTCGTTTGCTGTGGTATATGTCTCGTTTCAAGACTCATCGACTATAATTTTTCCATTATATTGAGGTCTGTTTTCACGAGGTATAACTAGAAATTTCTATTTATTTATTACTGACTCAACCATAGACCAATTTCACTTTTATTGGGAAGTATTGAACGCACCCATAATTCTGAGTTTCATGGTACTCATACCAAGAGACATGTCAGATCCAGGACATCCCAATTTGATTAAATGGGATGACAATTTCTCAGTGCTGTACCCCTAGATGTCCAATCAACTGTTGCACCTCAACGTATTTCAGGCCACGTAATGGTTGCAGTCCCCCTAAAAAAAGACGAGTGTAAAAATGGAAATTGAAGAAATTTCAAGAGAAAGAAATAATTCAATAACTTTGCTTTGATTTTCTATTCAATAGTAAATTTATATCACATGTATTAACATGAAAATGACATAGGAATTCTTTTTTTGCAAGCTACATTAGCCAAATTGCATACCTATTGATATGATTTTTGCTTTTATTAAGCTCCTTTGATCTTTATTAGCCTTTTCTTATTGTGATAACCACATTACAAGCCCTTAACCTAACCAAATGTCTCACTCAAGCCTTAATGCTAATGGATCATTTGTGATTTTTGATGTTTGTGGATACACAAGAGTATAAGTGTGGGGTGTGCATATATGTGGATTGCTATAATTGATGAAATGTGATTTTATCTTTGATTAATGAATTCCATTATTAATGTAGCTTCTTTTAATTTGTGTATGCAAAAAGGAAAAGAAAAATAAAATAAAAATAGAAATTTTACATAAAATTATTAAGGAGGAAATTCATTTGCTTTGTAAAATCATTCACGTTAGTCTTTCCTCCTAAAGTTGTATAAAATGGGTGATTTGATTATGATGCAAATGAGGGAGATGTTATTTTAAAGGGTCACTCCTTACGGTTACAATGGATAGTTTATCATCAATACTTGTGGGTGATTCCTTTTAATTCCATATGATTTATATGGTTTATGGTGTAAAGGCTTGGATCTAAGCTATGAAACATAGTTTTTGCATTCCTCATAGTTGATGGTACAGTTTTTGCATTCCTCATAGCTGATGGTACCCAATTTTGAGTAAATGTTATTTTCTTTGCTTAATATTCCATTGAATAGTTTTCTTACTTCAATAGCTTTAATGGCTTTTATACTACAATATCCAAATAAATCTCTCCTTAACCTTTTTCCCGCATTACAACCTTAAAAATTCCTTTGATTCATGATTATGCATGTGGATCCTATCCTATGGCAGAGAAATGAAATGATATGCAAAGTAATGGAATGTCTTGATCATAAATTGTCTTTGTGTGTACTTATAGATCTATCTTATTCTTAAACACATATGGTCAAAGTCTACCACTAGATTGCTTAGTTTCTAAAGGGAATGGTTGTTGATTGATCATGAGTAAAGGTATCTAATGTTTAGTTTTTGTAATGGCTTTGAAAATTATTCATCTTTTCTTATGACTATCTATTTTTAGAAAATATGGAAAAGGAGGAAGTGTTTTGGTTTGTGATTTTGATTTATTGCTTTGGCTAAAGATGTTCAAAAGCTAAGATTGGGGGAACTTTATTTATGCTTGATTGATTATATATTCACTCTTTAATACTTAGTGATTAAAGTTATGAAGTGCTTAAGATACTCATTTTGGTTCATATTTGGTTTTAGGTACAAGTTGGAAGCATAAGAACCAAACTGGGGTAAAAGCTCATCCTTAAGAGCTGATAAGTTAGTTTATACTATGTTTTGATAGGTGTTTTAATATGTTTATAGGTATTTACTAGATGATTGTTGCATGTATAGGCTTATAATTGTGTTAATGTGAGTGATTGTTTATATTATAAATGTTTGTGTGGTTTAAAGCATGTTTTCACTTTTAATTATATGTTTCATAAGGTATTTGATGTGTTTGTGAGTGTATGAAAACAAGAAATTAAAGAAAGGAGAAGAATTCAGATGAAAACACGGCATAAAATGAAGATTCATAGTATAAAGAGATGTATGGTCGTGCATCATCCCATACACATCTTTTACACCGTACAAGTTTGCAATTTTCAGAAATTTTGGTGATGCCATGCATAAGATCGTGCATCTCCCAAATAGCAATTCCAGCAAATTTCATCTTTTCTAGCATGTGAGTTTCTTCGGTCTTTTCACGTTTTAGGGCTATTTTTGAAACCAAATCAAATGGAGAACTATAGAAATAATCCTAAGACCCTAAAATACTATTTAGGAACGTGAAAGACACAAAAAAAATAGTCACCATATTGCAAAATTGGATCAAATAAGGAGGATCATGAAAAACAATGAAGGTTTCCAGATTTCTAGATCAATTTCGACATCAAGTTTTTCTTTCATTCCTTTTGTTATTTTAATTAAGCTCGATGTATAAACTAGATTCTAAGATTTTATTTACGTTTATAATGTTCTAACTTCTATATTAGGGTTTGTTCTTAAGTTTTTTGTGACAACTTTAATATTTATTGATTCAAGACAATTTCGGTGTTGTGCTAATGGTGCATGCGTATACTTTGGCAATAAATCGAGAGAGCGAGTCAAAAGTTATCTAATTAATTTAAGCAACGAGTATTGGTGAATTAATTTGTTGCAAGATTAACAAATCAATTATCATTCGAAGAGACATCTTATGTGAAAACTTAGTTATATGATAGACATCTTCAAAACTAACTGAAAACGTTAAGTAAAGAGTTGTGAATTGAGAGATTGCAATTTGGAATTTTCAGATTCAATTAGGGTTAAATGCTTAGGTCATGAGAGAGAGTAATCAAACCCTTCAAAATTCTAGAATCGACATATGATTGAATCAGTAATCATAAGGGAAACAAAATAATGAAAAAAAATAAATCCTATGCATTCATCCTTGATCATCCTTACATAATTGTGGCAGCTCAATGGTTAGTTGGTTATCTAATTAATTTTGTTTGATTACTTTCATTTGTGTTATTTTCATTCAATTCATATTTCACTACCTCAAACAAAGTTAGGTTCATTGGGTTTTGACTATTTCCTCGTGTGATTGACACCTTCAATACTATAAGTTCACAATTCGTATTCTTGCAAAAATTGGGAGTTTTATTAGAGGTAAAACTTGTTCAATAGGAGTTGTCCTCTTGATGTTCAAACTTATTTGTCTTTGTAGAATAAGAAGGAGATGGATTAGGGTAAAGATTCCATAAGAAAATGAAAGAAATGAATTTTCAGCAAGCGTTTGCAACTTACACGACTATGTAAGTACATACACAGACATATATTACATCGCCATGTATCAGGCTATGTATCTCACCTAAAATGTGCAAAGACATGAATTGGGGAGATTTTGATATACACAGTTGGTTACACAATTGGGTATCCAACCGTGTATCTCTCAGAACCCTAATTTTTGCTATAAATAGGTATTTAAGCAGCTAAGAAAGGATGAATTGTTTTTAGAAGCACAAAAAGGGGGCAAAACTCTTACTTCTTTAAGATCTATATAGAGCTAACCTTCTTCCTTCTATTTGGAGGTGAAATTAAGGTTGGAGAGCATATTTTAGGCATCTACTTATTTTTTAGTGTTGTTCTCTCTCTCTAGAAATTGTTTGTGTTTTTCTTTGCTTAACGTTTTGGGTATTTATCTATGAATGATTAATGTTCTTATTCTTAACAGATTATTTATGCATGGACTCATTATCAAAATCTAGACTACAATACGTAATTATTATAACTCTGATTCATTTGTGGTAACTAATGGTTGTGAATCATTAGGGATAACATATTAAAGGTTAAATGATATAAGCTTTTGTGTCTATTGCCTAGATTAATCTATTTTCCTAGTTTATAATGCAATTTTCATACTAAATCTAGAGGGCTTATTCCAGGTTGTTTGATAACTAGATTTAATCAAAGAGCTTATTTTAATTAGATACGACTTAAGGAAAAACTAGGATTAACAAAGCTTATTGTTAACCTACAATTAATAGTTTCTAAGAGAGGTGTAAGAGCTATGTTACAATTAAGTATGCTCATTTGTGCATAGGCCAAGATTGAACCAAGAATCGAAATAACTAATTCATGAATCTTATCATTTTTCCACTGTTTGATTTAATTTGATTTCATTACTTCAATTTCACTTTGTTTTTTTTAGTCAAATCTAACCAAACTACCCCTTCGTCATAATAGCTATACATACACTCTCTGTGGATACGCTCCCTACTCATCACAACTACAAATTTAGAGTGCAAAGTTAGGTTTTATTTTCTGGCGTGTTCAACACATTAAGGGATTGTAGCACCCCACTCTCGCAAGACACGTACCTGACATCCAGAGTGATATTCGAGTACGTACCTTGTGAGGGTGGCATGCTATAACGGTCAAAACTCATTGAAACTTGTACAAAATTTTCAAAAACAACAATGCATGCATATGCGAAAATCAATAATCAAATTGGGCTCACTTTATTCATAAACTTTTTTAATCACAAATGTTACTACACTCATTAAACAAATCATCAAAATTACACTAGTCACTTAGGCCTATTTCAGATACGCAACATTTTTTTCATAGTGTCTTTACATTACAAAATCACTTACATACACATCGAAAAATTCTTATGAATACATACTTTGATACAAAATAAATAAAGAAACACAAATGCAGAAGCAAACTAATCCCAACCTCTATCTCAAACTTGAATGTAGTGGCTATACTCCCATTTGCCTAACGAGGTAACTCTTCTAAGCTTGAAAAAAATTATTGCAAATTTTGGGTGAGTTTTTGTAAACTCAGTGAGTGACCATCCTCGATGGCTCACTCGATCACATAACACATATAGTTCATCAATTCATCATATTGAGTCACATACATTACACATTCTAATCCAATTTCTAATCCAATTGTCTCCCAATTTTTAATGACATAAGTCATTAAATCTTAATGTCACATATTAAAAATTTTACTGTCATTTAACATTTATTTCTATCACTATTCATCAATTGTTCTGGAAGTTGACATTTTTCTTGGTCCAAAAATACCCTTAAATTCTAGAAAATTTCCAAATTTTCACCAAAAATTCTAATTCACTACTTATACATTCCCACTCAATTTTTAAGATGCAAAACCGTAATTCGCATCATATTCACATTAAAAACAACCATTTATACCCAAAAAATATCAATTGAGTGCATGAATAATTATTTTAATATGTGTAATAATCAAATTCACATGTGTGTATACTAACATTATGCATGATCATGAAATGCATATTTCTAAATCTCTCTTTGATCTCATATGTATCGAATTTTAGGGTTTTAATCCGTAGTATAGGAATGGATGTTACATTTGCCCACTCCTTAATAAATTTCGTCCTCGAAATTCTTATCTATTTGATCAAACAGGCAGGTTTATGTTTCTTCTTATGCTCCTCCGTTTCCCATTTAACTACATTACTCAAAAATTTCTTCCACTTGATTATGGTCAATGGAATCACTCAATCTTCCGATATCACTCTATCATAACTATTTCCTCAATATATTTTAGATCACTTTCAATTCCACTTCTGGTATCAATAACACATATATCGGATTATAACGATATTTCCTAAATATATCCATGTATTACCATGTGAATCTGAAACATCTTTTATTAGTAACACTAACTCATAAGTCCATGGTCCTATTCTCACAATAATTTCATATCGACCAATGCAATTCGAGCTTAGTTGATCCTTTTTCCTAACCTAGGCACACCTTGCCAAGGTGATACTTTCATAAACAATTCATCTTTCGCTTGATAATTCACATCTCTTCTGTATTAATACACTCCACTCTTTTATATCTATCTTACTATATTCATAACTTTAATGTTGATCCATTTAACTCATTTATCATTCTCAAATCACTTAATATCTATTTCAGATCAATTTCACTTATCAATAGTGTCTCTAATCAATTCTGGCCTTCAACCATTTTTAGGCCCTCTTTAATCATGTAAGGGCAAGCGACTCTTTTTATCGTATTACGCCTCATAGAGTATTCTAATGATATCACTATGATAATGATTGTTATACTTAAAGTCATTTAAAACCGTACATTGACCTCATGTTTCTATGAATTCTAAAATATAAGTTCTAAACATATTTCCAACATGTAAGACTGTTGGTAATTCAATCATTCAGTCACTTGATTCTACATTCTTAACTGCTAAATGTTGTTTCTGCAATTTCCTACTAGGATGTATAGCTTAGGTTTCCATTTGTACTTTCTCTAATAATCTCTTTGCTAAATCATCTTTATCAGGTACACATACTTTTTACTTCAATCACAAGGTATCATTTTTCCTATTCAAATTCAAAATCTAGATTCATTTTTAGTTTCTCAGTAAGATTCATAATTTATGAATCCTCAATTTGGGCTTTGCTAATATTTTCATGTGAAACTTATCTTAAATTCAATGCAACTAATAATACTTCATTTTGCCCCATATTCAACTCAACATTCTATTCTCTTCATTGCACTAAATTTGGTATCCTCAATATCTAAATTTGTGCTACACCACTATTGAATTTTCTATTCAATGCATCCTATTACAACACTAGCTTTACTGAGAAATACTCATTTGCACAATCAAAATCTTCAAGCAACTTTATTCATTGTCTCAGCCTTAAATTCAGTTCTTTTAAACTCCCTAATCACCTCAAAATTGATTGACCTAAATATTTATATATATCCAAAATGTTTTTGTACATATAATATCTCCAAACTTTCAAAACAATCACTATTGCAGTAAGTTCCAAATCATATATAAAAATTCAGCTCATGAGGCTTTAATTGTCTCTATGTACAGAAAAATCACTTTATAATGTTGCAACAGATTCCATCTTAATCTCTAATGGGAAACTTCATTATATATACTGCGAAATCTCCAAATCTAAATGGCATAATTAACGTTGGGGTTATAGTTCCTCAACAATTCTTTTTACATTCATCACTCATACATTTTACACGTTTTTCCTCAAGTATTCAAAATTTTCTCTTTACTTTTTGAATACACTCAAAATACCATCTATGATCTTAGTCGCTAATCGATACAATTTTGCTTGGATCATTTTAATCTTCAATACCATAATACTATTGGGCGCATTATTTGTTGGACTCCGAACCTTTTTACAAGTTTGGGCTATTAAATGAGAAATGGTTTATGATTATTCATGTATAAACAAAGAAGAATTCATGAAATTGAAATGAAATTGAAAGTATGGTTTAGATCCAAGATGGATTAAATATGAA
>JANZLX010000009.1:7681034-7702958 GCA_025531955.1 Erythroxylum orinocense | reverse complement strand
AGCTCTCGTTCCGTCATCACCTTGGAGTTGACGGAACGCACCTCATCCCTCAATTCCACGTTGGCGAGCACCTGAGCTTGATATTTCTCCTCCAGCTCATTCTTTACCACGACCATCCGGCTTTTCTCCTCCTCCCCCGACTCGAACCGAGCCTTCCAAAAATATCTCTCGTTCTCCAAGAACTTCTTCTCCTCCTCCAAAGAAGAAACTTGAGCCCGACTCAGGTCTCTCTCCTCTGTCACCCCTGAAAGCTCTTCTTTCACTTTGGACAATTCCCGAAGCTCAGCTTTTAGAGTGTCGAACTCCTTGGCGCGGCAATACATGCTGTGGGCGAACGCCAGACCCCTTGCGCAGTGGCGGATAAGACGAACCGACAGCTGCTCGGTATCCAGCCTACTTATAAGTCCCTCGTCCACGGGGGGAACAATATCTCTACAATATAGAGCGACACATCAAAATTCCCGAGCGACGCGGTTTAGTCCAGACTAATCGCTGGTTCCCATTTGTCGGTGTTCGAGGATCGTACTTTCCCCTTGCCGCTCTCCAACCGGGCTATCCGGTCCATGCTCTGCTCCGCCTCCTTCTCTTTCCCCCTAGTGGCACCCGCCGGGTCGGGAAGAACCCGGACAACTCTTCTCCTTTTGAGAGGACGTCCCGCCTCCTCACTCTCTTCTTCCACGTCCACCACCGGGATGGGCTCCGTCGGTCGTACGGGGACAATTGCTCGAACGGACGCTATCGTCATCTCAGAAATAACTGGTCGTGCCATCTTTGAGCTGGGCTCCCCCTCCTTGCTCGGTTCGTTGGCCTTAGCAGATGGCCGAGCAGCCCGCCGTAGACTCTTAGAAGTGCTCGCGAAACTGCAAAAGGCACTAGCTCTCACCATGTCTGCACGAATATGGAAACAGGTCAGAGGATGAAATCAAAACATACGAATATTGCAAATCAGAAAATTATAAAGTATCGACCAGAAGAGGCAGTCTCCTCCGCTAGCCCGCTCATCCGAGGTGGGGGGCAAATCAAGAATGAAGTGTAGTTCCCTCGCGGTCATCGTCGATAGCTCACTGGGGGGATTTTCAACAATCTGTCCGTCCCTTCCGGAACTTACCCCAATCACCTCCGTTTTTTCCGCCTCCATCGCCTCGTTCCCACCAGCCTCAGGCGCCTCCACCACTTCTGTCGCTACCCCCAGTGGCCTAACTTCTAAGGCCTTTTCGTCGGATTATTATAAAAGGAAAATCTAAAGCATAAGGACAGAAAATGGACGTACCTAGTTGAGAATGGAGGTTTGTAGACGAAGATCAAGAAGGTATTGTGGTAACTGCAATGAGCGGGAGAAACGAAAATCCAGAAATTAGAAGTCAGGAAATAAATGCGTGAAACAGAAGAAAAGGACGATTACCAGGCTCACAATTTATAGTGTCGACTAAACGGCAATACTAGTCGAAGACAGACACCCGGCGTAATCCTAGCCATGGTAAAACACGTGGCAGAATCTAAGCAACGGTCAATTTGGTTTGTCAAAAACTAGAACCGGCGTGACAGTTGAAGGGACATACATGACAGGGTGAGACACCGCATGCCAGCTACGCAGGACAGTAGTCACAAGTTTTAAAGGGATTTTTTGGACTTTTGAGGCATAGAAAAATCCTACGTTTTAGCCTAAATAGAACATACTACAAAAAGAAAAGAAGAGGACCTAGAGAAGTAGCCTCTAATCTGCCATTTTTAGAAAAACTCTAAGAAGAGAGAGAGACTCTCAAAATTTGCCATTTTTTTAAAACTCCAAAAAGAGAGGAGGAATCAGCAGAGAAGTTTTTGTTATTTTCCATAAGCTTAGCTATTCTCTTTCATTTTCAATTCTTTATTTTTATATTCATTCAATTAGTTTACAGCTTTCTTAGTGTTAATCACATTTTTACATGTTCTAGAATACTTAGAATGAATGTTTAATGGATTTTGTAGTTGAACTTTATGAATTTTGTAAGGAATCTTTATGTTATATCAATGGATGTTTATTCCCTCAATTTTCTAGTTTTAATCTTGGTTATTTGAGCTTATTTATGTGATTTTTCATATTTGAATTTGTTGATACTAAAAACTAGAGAGGGGTAAGTACTAAAAACTAGGGAGGGAATGGAAAAATTAAGTGGGAGGAACAATACATGGTACCCATGTACAATGCCATGCACAAACATGGATAAAGTCAGAGGAGTTGAGGGAGAAAGCAAAAATCTCAAACTGAGGGATTAATGAGGAGATTACAGTGTAAGGAACAAAACATTGGACTAAAAGAAGAATGTAATGGATACATTTGTTATCAATTTTTTATCTTACATTGATTGCATATAATATAGATGCTTGATATTTAAAACATGAATAAAATTATCTTCTTTTTGTCTCTTATCCTAGAAATGTTACATTTTTAAAATATAAATCCTTTGTATTCCCTGTGTTCCAATCTATATATTAGTTCAATAAATAAGCTTACATTAATGCTAAGAATTTATGTTTCAAGCATATCCCTTTAGAACTCACAATTAACTCTTGAACATATATGCTACCTATTTGAAAGAACTTTCTAATATGAATTTCTAAAATATAATAATTATGCCCATTAAGTAGAAAAAAAGGAGAATGATAGTCATAGAAAAAGAAATTTTATAAAAATAGGATAATAATAATAATAATCTACAAGCTATTATAAGATTTTTGACACTTATTTGATTAGTATAAAATTTTAAATGTATTTTTATTAATTATGATATAAAATATAACAATTAGTAATAAGGTTATATATTACAAAACCTAAATATAACACGTAAAGATATTGAAATATTAAAGTAAAACTATTATGTACTAATTCTAAAATTTAGCATTGTAATTGATCAAATTAAAACTGAAATCATTTCATAAAATCATTAAATAATATTGTTTACTTTATTTCAAATAATATAATTAAATTGGTAAAATGTTGATTAAGTATTTATAATTAGTTGAATTAAAATTAATTACTTAGAGAAAATCTTTTTGTTGCCATCATTCCAAGTGATAATTTCTTACTTTTATAGCAACCTGACAATAGCAAGCCCTGATTCACTGTTTATTGACTCTATTAGCTGAAAAGTCTTTTCAGCCGGACGTGGGAGACAAGGAAGTATTGTTTAGAGACTTGAGTATTTTATTGTTTTTATGCTTTATTTATAATTTTTAAATATTAATTTATCACGTAAAAATAAGAATAAATATGTCATGAAATTAAACTCGACTCAGAATTATTTAAAGTCGGAGTTGAAATGTTTTATTACTATTTTTAAGATTTGGGATACAATTGTTAAATTTAAAAGAATTTAGAATTTTTTTATACTTAATCATAAATTTTATATAAGAGTAGGGATAACATTGAGTTTTTAACTCGATTAATATCTGACTCAAAAACTAGATATAGAGGCTAAAAAAGTAGATTTTAAATAGATGTTGGAAAATGAATGTGAATATAGATTTGGATATGGTTCTAGTGATAACCTGAACCGATAGATCCCATACCCTATCTGTTTTTTATTAACTCTATTTTTTCTTTTTTATCTTGAACATTTATTGTTAAATATAATAAAATATTAATATTTTCTGGGAAAAAGCTTTAAAATCTCCACTTTACTTCCCAGTCCTCACCATTTTTATCATATTTTATTTTCTTATAGGATGATAATAATGCAAATAATATGTAGATAAAGTTTTGAATGTTATGAAGCTCACGCAAAGACAATTTGAAGCTTTAAATATTTTTGTCTTTATTCCAATTCTTGATTGTGAAAAATATATATTGTCTTTGTATTAGACACTATAATTTTTAGTATTCCAAATTTATGGGTTTTTGCGATATATAAATCAAAATCTTGACTTATTATTATTATTAAAGTAATTTTGATTTGGAACGTTCACAAAAATCTGTTATTTATATTTTTTATTTAGAAGATATATTTTTATGTGCTATACAACCGGATAGATATCCAAAAACTCGAATAATCTAATGAATTTGGATATGGGTAGTAAATCATAAAAATTAATAGATTTTAAATGAAAAATAGATTGAGTCATAAAAAATAGATATAAATATAAGTGGAATAATACCCGAATCGAACCGAACCTTACCTATTGCCATCTGAGTAATAATTTAGTAACAATATAGTTCTCTTAAAAAAGAGGTGAATCTAGTACAATTGTATCCACCAAACTATGTTGAATGCTTGTCTTGAGCCTTTGGAACAATGTGACATTTAATACAAGCAGCATTTGTAACATCTCTGGTCAAAAGTAGACCTCTTCTTGCATAAGTATAAGACGCCTTCGTCCATAAGATAGACTATCTTAATGTAAGAAAAGATGCAACCAATGTCAGCAATATATACTATTAAAGCCACATGAATGAATCAAAAGAAAAGGAAGTAATTGAGACAACTATAAGGAATGAGAAAAACTAACAAAGCCCTACACAGTAACACATAAAAGCGCACAGTGCATATTCCCCGCTCTCTCTCTCTCTCTCTCTCCGCCTCTCGCCTTTCCTTTCCTTTTTCTTCTTGTTCCTCTCACTTTAGATCAATTCGAAACACCGAAAACCCCATCGAAAGCACAATCCAACTTCTATTAGCTCTCTCTCTTTCTTCTTTTTCTTAAGCTTTCAGTACCAATTATACATACCCTTGTAGTCTATCCCTGACGTCCATTTACAGAGACAATTTTAAGCATACTGAAACGCACCTATATTTTGCTTCGGGAAGAGGAGTTTGATAGTGAGTGAAGAAGATGAGTGGTAGTGGGGCTAAGCTTTCAATTCCGAGCACTACCAGGAAGATGATCCAAAACATAAAGGAGATCACGGGCAATCACAGCGAAGAAGAAATCTATGCAATGCTCAAGGAGTGTTCTATGGATCCAAATGAAACCACTCAAAAGCTTCTTTTTCAGGGTATTTTGTTGGAATTATTAGCTTTTTGGTTTTCTGTTCAGCTCTTCGTTTCCAGTTCATTTTTGTACAGACCATGAGAGTGGGTTTGATATTTGATTAATCATTTCGACGAGCTTGGTGATTCGGTTAGATTTGGTTGTGTTTGAGGGCTGGATTGAAGTGGGGTTAATCCTTTCTTTTTAATCATATCAATTCTTTCATTCTGACTGTTGGGCTTAGTTTAGATTTTGAGGCTGTGTGTGTATCCATGACCTTTTTATATGAAATGAAAGCTTTCCCTTCCCCCCTTCTTTTTTTTTGGGAATTTTGATATGGAAAAATCATTTCGGTCCATAAGATTATCGAACTTGCGCAAATAAGTGGGCTTTTTCCCCCCGTCAATCTCTTCCACTGTTGTTGCTGCATTTCAAAATTAAAAATTTCATGTTTTGGTCTTGTAATATATAATCTCACAAAAAGTTCTCGCGAACTCTCCATTGAACTGCCCAAAATGGGAGTAAGAACCAAGGAAGGGAATGACAAAAGTGGTTGACGTTGTTGTTTGTGGCTGCTATATTTCGAGTTTTTGTTTAATTTTTCTAATAAACACGGTAACGAGTATTTGTGCTGCTTTGCAGATACATTTCATGAGGTCAAAAGAAAACGTGACAAGAGAAAAGATGTAAGATTCTTCTTCAGGAACCTCTATAGGGATGTTCCTCCATTGTAGTTGAGTGGTTGAGTGGGTTCCTTTGTTTGTTTCAGAGCTGTCAATTATTTTCCTTTCATGTCATGCATTGCTATTCCAGCTCTCAAGTCCATTCTTGTGGTTAATGAGATGTAGCAATAGCATCACTAGCCGTGTAATTTAAGTTTCATCTGCCAATGTCCAGTAACCGAGTTAAGATGGTGATCGTTACATCTTTCAGCTGTCAGCAGATTACTGTGCATATGCCATGCAGCAAGAAACCGACAATTAAGACTTAGGAATATCCTTCCTAGGGCATAAACTCAAATAGACAAAACAGAGAGGAAATAGTTTTAAAACTGAATTGTAATAATACCCAAAATGCATTTTTAATACTGTTGGAACTTAAACCTTATTAATAAGTAAACGGATTGAATCAACGTGAACTAGTATGAGAAAAACAAGATAGCGAATCTGAAATATAATCAGGAAAAAAAAACACTAAGGAGAGATGGAATTTGTTTCTTCTCTATATCATTTTATTTTATTTTATGCTCTACAAACACTATTTATAGGTTTTATTTGTTGCTTCTTTGTTGTGTCAATGTCATTTCTTGGAGATTATAACTTGGATCTTCAAATTTATTTTTCTTGTAGCAATTATGCTTGAAAGCTGGTACATTTTTCGAACAACGATAAGTATTCAAACAAGTTTATTTCAATTCTGTAGGTCAATAATAGAAGTTTTGTGATCAATGGTTATTGCCCCTTTTGTGAAAAGGTAGTTCTGGCTTAGAGGGATATAAAATGGATAAAGTTATATGAGGAATGTAAAGTATATTCTAGAGACAGAGATAACAGCTAGGACATGTAGATTTGGGCTTTTTGATTTTTCATGTATGGGAGATGAAGAGCTTAGTTGCATTTTTAAACTCTGTTTTAGCTTAGTTGCATTTTTAAACTCTGTTTTATCTTGTTGTTTTAAATGTTTAATAATATATATGGGCATGCAGATTTTACTTGTCATTGCAAGTTACATTCTGATTGGAGCTATATTGTTTTGATGATAACTTGGTTGAGATGCAGAATGTGGGCAACAAAGAGTCTGGGGATATTCGATGGAAATCTGGTAACCAAGGACGTGGGGGTAGGAGTCTTCGGGGGAATTTTTCACCTCGTTTCACATCACATGGTATAAAACAGCTTCTAATATCTAGCCTGAATGAACTAAAGTTTCTTTCACTTGTTTAGAGGCTCTGGTCATGTTGATGTATTTCCTGTGCTCTGTAAAGAATTAAATGTATTGACTCATGTATAACATGTTGTCTATGCCCTAGTCTCTGGGTGATCCTCTTTTATTTAGCGATACAGGCTTAAGGTATCTTTTGAGTGAGTTGAAGCATGGTTATCTTGGTATTGAATGTTGTTTTGGTGAAGCAAATCATACTGTTCAATGAAAGTGAGACCCTGACTAAAACTCGACTTCATTCCTTAGCGTGAAAATATAAATAAAAGCCTACTCCAAGATGTGAATTTTGTATAATGAATCAATGATCTTGTCACATGGTGATTTAAACCTGTAAATCATGAAGCATTAAGTTTCCGTCTTTTATTCTGTTCTATAAATCGTCCTACAGAAGTTAAGAGATACTTTTTATTCTGAGGATGTGTGCTTGGCATCACATGGATTCTTACCTGCCATGTGTGCCTAGCCTCAAGCGACCTCGGCAGTTAGGCATTTGGTCATTTCACTTGAACTGGTTTGAGCCCCTGGTGTATTTGCTGTTGATAATGTACACATACCAGAGTTTGTCAGTCATGCTAATGGAGCTTATGCAAATTGCCTGATGAGTAAGATCTATCCTAACTGCATACTGACTTTGACTGTTTGCCAGATGCAAGTGGCGGTAAGAATTCTGGAACTGGAAGGGACAGTGGAAACAACCAAACTGCAGAGAAGGGCGCTGGTTGTTTGTTGCCAGCTTCATATGACAAAACTAAAGAAACAACTCATGCAGCAGGGTATAACTGTTTACAAGTGTATTGTGCTTTTGTTTATATTTTTTTGGGGGGTTTATGGGTTTTGATATGAAATTTGTTTGATTGCCTTGCAGCTCAACTGATGTAGTGGCTAATGGTTCCTCCACTGTAACTTCTGAAAGCCAGTGTACAGTGAATTCAACTAGTTCATCAGCAGGAGGTGGTGCAAATCCTGAAGTGATTTCTCCAACTATTGGTGCTGATAAGTTGATAAATACAATGTCTCTGCTTGAAGCTGATAACACCCTCACTGTAGGATTAGAAATTGAGGAAACATGTGGGGTGCCTATGACAAGCTCCAGTAACTCCTTAGTGCCTGTGACTCCAGCTTCTTCAGCTACAGTCTGTTTCTCACCCTCAGACCCTGTACTAGTGCCATCTAATGATTTGCGGCTCCCTGGTGCAGTTGGTGCAATTAAACGCGAGGTGGGAAGTCATCGAACTGTTGGTGAGTCAACCACAGTCGTTCCTATTGAGAAATCAGGTCAGGGCTTTGGTTATGCGACGAAAGATTTACCAATTTTGATTAGTGATGTACTGGGATTATTTCTTTCTAACATCTGATTACAGCTTTTGATATTGGTGCCCCCGTCGTGCAACGGAAGATATCAAGTAAATCTCAGGGAGTTGGGAAAAGTCAGCTCAGTGAGACTTCACCACCCTCATCCACATCAGGGAATTCTGGCTCTTCTGGTAGCAGACCTTCTTCTAACTATAGTAATAGATCACAACAGATAGTGGGCTCTCAGAGAGGTATGTGGATTGGCTTTGTATCAATGCTTCTTTATCTTCTGAAACTACTACATTATTGATGAACATATACCCCAAATTTTTTATTTTTACTATGATTTTGACATTTATCCAGTTTTTCCAAACAATCTATTGGTATTTAATGGTTTGTTTACTTCAGGCTAAAATTTAAACAAGATGCTGAAACTTTCTGGGTATAGGGACATGGGGTTTCATATCCTTGACCTTGATCCTCGTTGCAATTGTTTGTTTCTTTTCCCTGGTTGCCGACTTAGGTACTTTGTTTCCTGATAGAAGCTAAAACTTAACGTAATATGGTTTTTTGAACTGTATACTTGAAAGTGAAGAATTTTTATGCTAGCAAATAAAATATTTGATCTTTTGAATTTCGACATGGGATCTTGAACTAGGCTGACCTTGTATATATATATATATTTTTTGTAAGCTATTTCCTATAGTGCTAGGAAAACTTTTGTGCCTGTGATATATGCTTCTGGATACAAGTTGATGCTGCTAATAATGCAGTATAAAAGATGTTTGGGAGGGAGGTATCCCACCTAGGGTTTCTTATTTACCTAGTAGTAGTGATCTGATTGGTTGCTTGCGATCTAAATGTTTACTGGTCCATCTGTTTATTGACAGCTGGCCGCAACAAGGAATGGAAGCCCAAGCCAACAGCATGTAATTTGCCTCAAGGGAGTGGAACTGTTGGCTCATCTGATCTGCCTAATAATCCTGTTAAAGGGAGTGGAAACTCACAGACCGCAGCAGGTATCCTTGACTCAGAAGATGCGACTTATAAGCTGCAGAAGAAGCTGGAGGAGTTGCATCTCCCACCACGTCAACATGTTATTATTCCAAACCACATCCATGTTCCTGAATCTGAAAGAACAAAGTTGAGTTTCGGAAGTTTTGATGGGACTTTTGAAATAACATCCAGTGCTATAAGTGCACCAGCGAGTGACAAGAGCTCTCCACCTATATCTGAGACTTCCCACGTTACGGAAGAAAATGTGGAGGAGCAGGCAACAAGGTAAGTGCTGATGTGTTTTACTCTAATATTGCTAGTCTTAGATGTAATGCTTGTTGTGATAGTAACACCCTAGAGAATGAGATAGTATTATACCCTTCTAATTATGGTGGCAAATGTAGGACTTGGGGGAAGATATTTCTTTGACAACGGCATAATTTACTTATAAGCAATTGAATTTTTCAAAAGTTTATTAATGGAAAGATATTCAATTTTATAAATTTTTAATGATCTTCATGATTTAATTTAGGGAAATACAATACCAGTTTGGAAAAGAATTCAGTGTTACAAAATTCACAAGTTCTTGATTTTGAGAGAAGCTATCTTCTTTTACTCTGTATAAAGATAATTTTCTTGTACTCTCCTTCCTTCTCCTCAATATTTTTTATTTCAAAGAATTATATAAGGCATATTTTCAGGTTATTAAGACTTTACTGTTTTTATGTTTAATTGGACAGATACTTTTCTTATAACTAGTTAGATATGTGTGTGTTTGTTTATAGATAATATCAGTGTATAGGGTTTTGAAAAATAGAATTTATTAGAACCATAAATTATATGGTAAATTGCATTGAGATCCTCTTTGGTTTCATTATTTTCCAGAAACTATCTTGTAGTTAAAATTTAACTTTAGATTTTCATGTGGTTTAATAATTAGCATAGCATACACTTTTTGTCAATATTTTACCATATAATTTTTAACAAGCTGTCATTGTAATGTTGAAATTCAAAGTGTTTCCCTATCATTATGTAATTATTTTCAGTAAAAACATGTAAATTTTAATGTTACTTACTGATAATATTTACAGAAAGGCATATTTTTGTAATTTCAAACCAAAAAGGACATTAGAGGCTGAATTTGAACCGCAGGGGATCTTTGTGAAATTAACCTTTTTGGTTAGTCTTCTAGAAAGTTTGTCTGTTTCCTTTCTTACTCATTTTGAGTTTATTAGTTTTCATATTTATCAGAAATTTCTTTTTTTTCTTTCTATTTTACTCTATTAGAGTATTTTAACTCTTCTTTTTTTTTTTTTTTGGTTTACTTGAATTAATAGTTTTATCAATGAAACTTGTTTACCTATTTTTGATTAACATTAACATGTGTCATTCGTAGAGATAAGTGGATAAATTAAATAAATCTTCATGACAGATTTATTAAGATATATCCACAATAACTTGGTTCCGTAGTCAGTAAATCTCATTCCCCCAACTTCTAGTTTACACATGTGGCTATCAATAGAAATAAGAATCTTTCTCCTAATCCTTGCAGCTAGGAGTTATATACCAAACACTTGTGAAGATGTCAATGTGTTCAAGCTGGATCTTTCCATTACTGTTTGATTGAATATGTTATTCTCTTTTATATATGTTCCATAGTCCAAGATATCTGTGAATAATTTGCTGAGAAGTCCTAGATCTTTTAGGTGTAGAATATTAAATGTTTGCCCTGTAACAGTTGATTATGTTAGTCAGGATGTTGCTGACTTGTCTCTTACCTGTTTTATACTTGACTGTACTATCATAATGCTCTGTTTATCTATTTTGAATCAACAGCCAAAGTGCACTGATGACTGCAGACGAGGGAGCATATCCAAATCATCCTCACTCACCTTCTCATGCACCTGAAAATTTTTCTGTTGAGAGTGATGTCCCATCCAATACAGTATCAGATTACAATGAAGCCAAGCCAGAAACTGCACTATTTTCTGGAGGGCATCAATACTCAGTGGTTCATACTTCTCCAAACTACAGCTTTGGTTTGGTGCCTCCATTGTTAGGTAGTCAGATTGCACCATTTGAAAACTCAGAATCTCAAATGCGTGAAGTTTCTCGCCTTCCTAGCTTTGTAGTAAGCCTTCAGAACTTAAATCCATTATATAATGTCTCAGATGTTACACATTTACCTTTTCGTTGTTGAAGAGCAAATTAGAAAATAGAATGACTTACTACTATCTATGTTTTCAAACATCTCCAACAAGCTAATATCAACAATCTAAAATAGGATACCTGAACCATTCTGATATAGGCTATTCAATTCTTATATAGGATAGATAATGATATGAATAAATCTCCTCAGGATTTCTGAAGATAAATTTTGGTTATGGCATTAATGTAATGCTGATCAAGAAAAGCAAAATAAATAGGGGAAAGAGTATAATTAAGTTTTATCAGATAACTGCAATTGCGAATTCTAGAAGCAGTGTTCTTTATTGCGATTGAAAATTTCTTGGACTTGCATAGGTATGAATGACTTGACAAAGTAATGTTGCAGGAAGAAGTTGCGTTTTGTTTTCAGACCTAAAACCAAGTGATGGTTATCATGTTACCCATTTCATTGTCTAGGTCCAGCAACCATTTGATCCTGCAAGTTATTATGCTCAATTTTATCGTTCTGGTGCTGATACTGATGGTCGTGTTTCTCCCTTTCCTTCACCTGGAATTGCTCCAAAATACAATGGCAATGTTGCTGTATTACCTCCACACACGGCCCAGTCTCCCCAAGAGGTTTCGCTAGTATTCATCTTTCTTTTATTTAATCATTGAGGGATTGAAATTTCATTTTTTTTCTTTCTTGGGAAACAATTCTTTATTGATTGGATACTCAAAATTTTATATAACATACTTTCAGTTTCCTCAGAACTGTTTCTGTGCTTGTCTACTTATCAATCATCAACTCCAGTTGTGTAAATGGTTTGCTGTCAACAATATCACAGTTTTCCAAATACGACATTTTGTTGTTACTTTTATCTTATAAAAGGAATAATTAAGGTATTCTTGCTTTTGGTGTAGTAATGACTTAAGGTTGTTTTTTTAATCACCATCATGTGGATATCAGTTAGACTAAATAGATACTAGTGTTGCGATTTTGTGGTCCATATACTCTATCTCGTTTGCTTTTGGCCTCCTATGTTTTCAAATGCTTTCACCGAGTCCTCCCTTTCAATTTGATTTTTGGAGAGAATGAGGTAGAGATTCCATGATTAGAAGGTCCTTGTCTATGCCAAATAAACCTGGTAATGTTCCAAACTAAACTTTGGGCCTTCACATTAATGTTGTTATATGAAAGAAATCAAGTTTTCCACGTGCAGCATTTATACATATTGCCTCAACTTTGACATTATCTAGATTGGTAAACATGTTCTGTCATGACCAGATCACAGCATTGCTAATATTTTGCTAGTGACTTGACACTGGTGATCTCATCTGTGATTTGGATAATGCCTATGGACACACTGCAGTTCTAGGTTTTGTTGCTTTGTATTAATCCTTTTATGTTTTGAAGAAAAGCTGAAGAAGTTTTTATAGAATTGATAACAGGCAACAGTCCTTGTGGTTGCCTAGTGCTCACCTAGAGCAGTTTTTTGTGCTGTCATATACATGTTTTGCTATGGAGTCCAAGCAAATTACTTTATCTAGAATTTGATGTGGAAATATATGCTAATATTAATACTGTGGATAACAATGAAAAGAAAAAGAAGCAACACCCTTCCAGATGTAGATTTGAACTGAAAGAAGAACATTCTCAAAGATTTATATTGTAATAGTAGTGTCCACCATATCATAAACACCAATTATAACTAGGAAATATGACAATGACTGTTGTATGTGCTATTGTGTTCATGGATTTGCCTCATGTATTTAGAGCGAAGGAATGAAATGTATCTGTATTTAACTGGGTCATACTCTCTGGTGCATGAATGCACACAGCCTTACTGTTGATTGTTATGCTTATATATTATATGACGTCTATTGCAGGCTGGAAATTCCTTGGTTTTGTCCACAGTAGGTCAAACTCCACTGGTGACCCAAACTGCTGGGCTCATGCAAAGTTCCATAGCTGTGACTCAGCAACCAGTCCCCGTATTCCGACCCCCAACTGGGTTGCATATATCTCATTATCCTCCAAACTACATTTCATATGGCCACTACTTCCCCCCATTCTATGTTCCACCACCTGGCATTCACCAATTTCTAAGCAATGGTGCATTTCCTCAACAGCCTCAAGCTGGCGGTGTATATCCAGCTCCACCAACGGCTGCTGCTACAGGGGTTAAGTATTCACTACCACAATATAAACCTGGAACCAATACTGGAAATTCAACCCAATTTGGAATGCCTAGCGGTTATGGGCCTTATGGATCGTCTCCGGCTGGTTATAATCCCAGTTCTGCATCAACGGGAGGAAACTCCACAACAAATGAGGATCTTACTGCATCCCAGTTCAAAGAAAGCAATGTCTACATGACTGGACAGCAGGTAGGCTTTTACAATGACTCTTTAAAATCTCTTTTCTCCTGAAATGTTTACTATGCTAAATTAAAGGGGATCTTTGCTTGCATAGGATTTGTTTTCTTTGATGTGTTTGTTTTGCTGCTATCATCTGTGATTCTTTGATTTTCTGGCTGTTATTAATGGACATCATTAGCTCATAATGTTTGTTAAAGAAAATGAATGCTAGGCTGTGGAAAATGCTTCAAAATAAGTTGTTGCAGCCTTTCGATTTATTTTTGGTTATCACTGCTTATAAGTCTATGTTGTGCAATCAGAATTTTAGTTGACTGATATGATGCTAATAGTTGGTTGAAGTAGCGATTTGAATGGATTTGTTTTGCATGTATGATCCTTAGATTTTCAAATTCATGGAGATACTGTATAATGAGCATGGAGTCCATGCTAAAAAAAGGGAACTACTCTAGCAGAGTTCTTTTATTTCATCAAGTATTCTGTTGCTTTGTTGTTTTACTTATGCATCTAGAAATTTAGATGCTTTTGTTTCATATTGTGGGTATATGTCAACACAGCTGAAGATTGATGGATTTTATCACCCAGATTTGTTTTCAATCTTGTTTTCCCATTAACTTCTGTGATTTGTCATCAATCTTGTTTTCCCATTAACTTCTGTGATTTGTTTTGGTTTTTTGTTTCTGCCACCAATTTTCATAAAAAATTTTAGAATAATATTTGAGCCATGTTGTGGGCCTCACCCACAACATTTCAGGTTCAATGGTTGCTCAAAATTTTAAGCGATGCAGCCCTTGTTCATGGTGGCTTGGGGATTTTTTGTGATTAGCCTGGACTTGCTTATGGTGAATTGGAGATTTGTTGTGATTTGGCCGGACTTGGTGTATAGCACACTTTAGAATAATTACTGGAACCATTTTCTGGGTGATATCTTAAATTTTTTCTTTGAAAGGGTTGTTAATAAAAAGTAAGAAGTCAAGTTAGCGTTTACATTTAACTCTGACCGCAAGTTTATTACATTAAGTTACCAGTAAAAAGACAGTAATATTGATCCTCGAGAGCGCTAAATTTACTTTCCTGCAGAGTGAGGGTTCAGCTGTATGGATAGCTGCTGCTGGCCGAGATATGTCCAACTTGCCCACTAGTTCTTTCTACAACCTTCCTCAGGGTCAGCATGTGGCTTTTACCCCAACACAGAGTGGCCATGGCACCTTTGCCAGTGTCTACCACCCTGCAGCAACAGCATCGGCAGCAGTCCATCCACTCCTGCAACAGACTCAAGCAATGGCTGGAGCAGTTGATATGGTTGGACCTGCTTCTAATGTCTACCAGCAGCCTCAGCATCAACAGGTCAACTGGCCAAGCAATTATTGAGGTTATGGTTGTAGATTGTTCCTTTCTTCTAATCCAGAGAAAGAGTCCAATCTTGGGACATTTTTGGGAACCGAAGAAGTTTGGAAGGCAAGAACTGCAAGAAAATATGGCACTGGCCGCCAGATTTCAGTGTGTAAATTTAGAAAGGAGGCTGGAAACTTTTGCCAACAGTATCTTCAACTTGCTTGGGTTGAGGGCATAAATGGTGCAGTTTACCTGTAACTGATATCAACAAAATTTAAGTTAGTTTGATGTAGGCATGTGCAGGTCTTTCCCTTGCTGTTGCCATATGGTGTTGCCAATTTTCCGTTTCATGTCTCTAGCCTTTTTCCCATTTTTCCTTTCCTAAAAGTCCATCAAACTCATAGGTTTTTGTTGTTAATTGGTGAGAATCTTTTCCATTATTTTATCTTGAGGTTTTATAGGGCTCTGAAAGGTAAGACAGGTTGGTTGAGATTTTACCAGTTCATTTCTTTTTTTCTTTCCGCTGTCTTACCTGTAAAGTGAAGTTTTGATAGGAAGGAAGCATGTACTGAACTGTTGTAATTGGTATAAGCAAGAGCGAAAGATTTCAATTTTTCCAAGTTGACAGATAAATGGCAGTTCATTGTTGGTGTTTAATTGTACCATAGATGCTTGAAGGCACTCATTTTGGCGTGACAAGAAGTTATCTTTCCACCATTTATGCGGTATATGCAGTGCAAAAAGCATGTACTTCTTTGGCTTCTCTGCCGCTGAACCCAGGCAGGTGCATAATACATCTGAAATCCAACTTGATCGTCTCATTTTTGTCTTGGCAAACCACACGGCAAGCAGAAACATATATCCGGAAGTAATCAATCCTACCCGATAAAAGATGATCCAGGTTATCACTTATTAGACATGAAATAACTGCCTATATCATTGTGTAGTGCATCAATTACCAAATAACTGAAAGGCAACTGGGGATAATTTTACTTTGACAAGAAAAGAAGATGCAGAAGAAAATGAAGCAACAACGTCGAAACATTAGCAGCAGAGAATAGAATAAAAGTCCTATATCCGTAGCGGTTTCTAGCAAACTATGTAAGATGGTGACATATGTCGCCATTATAAGCCTCTATTCGAGGTTAAAAAGCCGTCGTAACAGACTATGTACGCCATTGAAAAACTCGAAGAAAAAGATTCGTACTTTCTTCCTCATTCTTCTTCACGAACATTTCTCTCTCTTGTGTGTGTACCTTTTCATCTCTGTGCTTGAAGACTAATTCACGTAACAATTTAGTATCAGAACCCACGGTCCTCAGCAATAATGGCAGAAAGTACTCGATCGCTAATAATTCATTTTTTCTCTATGATTCTATGGAAATAACCTCTATGTCAATCAGAGAAAAGGTTGTGTAATTCTGAATTTTCTCAGAACTTGCATCCTAGTGAGATTCTTACTAGAACGTTGTTGCTCTACCATTTCTAATTTTTCTTCTTTTCTATTTTTATCTCAAAATTGAAAATTATAATAGTTCTTTTTCAAGTTTGTTTCTTTTCTGCTTGGTTCAATTCACTGTATACCCTTCTTGACAATTACCCTATCCTCAAAAAGATTTCCCTTTTTATTGTTAGAGAGGTCTAACTCATCTCTAAAAGTTAACTCAAGAGGGAAAGTTTACACGCTATTATAAATTGTTAAATACTCTTATACTTTTCGATGCGAAATTTCTAACATACCTCTCTCAATCTAAAATAGGACTGGATATTTAATAAACATATCGAGCAAAGAGATATAATCGGACACTGCCCTAAACTACCAAGATAAACTGACTCAGATACTGTATCAAAATAACCCAAATACCGAGGGTTCTATATCAGTAGAGTCATACTGACTAACGTAATTGTCAATCATAAACATTCATCCATTCTCATAATGGGAATTTTCTCAAGTAAATCTTAGGAAGCCTCTACCAAAATACACACTCTTGCTGGTAAGCGTCGAACACACCTCAAAATAATATCCGACTCTATAGAACTAATTTTGTAATAGTGGTAGGAAGGATTGTATAATAGAAAGTGTGTAATTAGTTTTTGTAATAAACGAAACTGTGTACAGGATTAAGGGGGAGGGGTTTGATTGAATTCATCAAATTCGACTAGAACTCCTTTGTCCAGTTTTGTTCTTTCTGAGTACCAGTCATTGTTCTCATCCCAAAGGTCCTTATACTCATCAAGAAAATAAGTTGTATTCTTGTCTTTTAAAGGATCAAAAAAGGATATGCCAAGTTCATTTGTTGTAATGTAAACATTCCTTCCATCTTCAATCTTGCTAGCCAAGGTTGACTGGCCCCTCTCCTTAAACGACACAGCAGCCTGCTTGACACCACACAGTGACCCCTCAGTCGATATTTGATCCAACTAAAAAATTCTTGTGGAGCTAAGCTTATTGCACTTTTTATCGAAAAAAGCTTTAACTTAACATTCATAAATATAAATAGTGGAGTTTTTTTTTTGTAAATCTTTTTTACTGTGAATCATTTTATTAAAAATTTCGACAGCACAATGGCTACGTTTTGACATCCCCAAAAATTTCCAAATCTATGTAAAAGTTCAAAACACTTCTATAATCACACCAATTTCTCAACTACAAATTTTAGACTTCAAGTCTACTCATAACTTGAAACAGTTACATCAAATGATTTTAAAAAGGCTTAAACATGTTCATGCATTCAATATAAAAACATTCATGTACATGCATTCATTACACAAAGGTACATTCCAAAACCTATTCAAAGATATGCAATAGTTCCCAAAATTATTTACAAGGAAAACATGCCTATACAGCAGCACGTGACGAAGTTGACTACTCGCGAGGTGGAGTCCCTGCTACTAAAGCCCCTAAGCGTGCACCTGGGAGGTTTTATTTTGAAACAAAAATTATTGTGTCAGTTAAATGAGCTTAGTGAGTGTTAATTTTTTTATGCAAATCATAATTAACAATTTAAACCTCCCTAAAACAAATTCATTTCATTTCTTATGATACAATACCAACATAAAACATATATGCTTTTTGAAATTAAATTTCTTAAGTTACTTTCAAAGTAAATTGTGGCGACATCATTGTTGTCATGAACTTTCTTACTCGATATAGCCTACCACCAACTTCTTTGCCATATGATACCCTTAGGTATAAAATCACAAAGCTGGCTTTGCATCACTGACCTGCGATTAGTTAACTACTAGTTACAGAGTTGGTTCTATATTGCTTACCTGTACTAGGTTAATCGCTATATATCGATAGTTACGGAGTTGGTTCTGTATCGCTTACCTGCAACTAGTTAATCACTAGTTACGGAACTGGTTTTACATCGTTTGCCTGTACTAGGTTAACCGCTATACATCGGTAGTTACGGAGCTAGTTATGATTTGCTTACCCGCAATTGGTTAACCATTAGTTACAAAGCTGGCTCTACAATGCTTACCCGCAGTAGGTTAAGCGCTATACACTAGTATAATAACATGTATAAAACCTAACGGTGTACCATAGGCTAAAAGAAACCATTTCCTTTTTATAAATCAATAACATAATTCCAATGTAACTTCAAATTGTATGAAATTCAACTTTCAAACTTCAATTCATATATTGCTAAAGCATAAACTTATACTAGCAATATTCACTTGTAATGTATCATTCATATTAAACTCCTAATCATGCAATTTAAAATCATGTCTTCAGTTCTTTTGCAAAGAATTTATTCCCATAAAATAATTAAAATGCACTCACAGTTTTGTAAACTTATCACCAAGTGCACTCATGCGTTCTATGCCTCTCCTTTACCTACACAAATTGCATTTTGGTTAGACATTTATTTCCAAATTCTAACATAAGACATTAAAACTATATATTTAGTTTAACATCAAAACCATGTTATGAACATCACAAAACATCAAAATAAAAATTTTGGATCATTTCACATTAAAGAATCCTAGCCATGGCCGATTCTCTCAATCTTGATTTTCTTGGTTTACTTTCTTGTTTTCAACCTTTAAATGCTTCCAAGCTCATTATCTACTCTATGGGAAGTCAAAAATCACCATTGATTTCAAATGAATCCATCCCACTTAAAAACCCACAAAAATTAGAAATTTAAATTAGGAAAACTTACAACTTTTTCCATTAATCTTTCATGTATTTGGTAAGCACTTAGTCTTGATCAAGATCTCTCCAAATCATGCCCCAAATCCATAAAAAATGGCAGCTTCCTTCTTCTCCTTCTTCTTGGCCGAAACCCATCTTTGGCTTTTTCCTTTTCTTTTTTGTTTTGGACTCTCACAGTTATCATTGTCCAAAGTGAAACAATTTGTCTTTCTTTTCGCCTTTTATAATTTTTTAGTGCATTGCACATATCACTCTTTAATCGATCATCTTTGATGACTCGTTAATCCACTAACACGTTGTAAAAAGACCAAATTGCCCTTAATGAGTTTAATTCACTAACTAATCGAATTAAGTTTCGAAGATATTCCGTAGTCATCTTATTATCAAATTGACCATGAAATACTCTAATTAGGATCAATATTTAATGATTAGATGCTTTAAAAAATTTCGAATGAGCTTAAAATCTTAAATACTCATTATTTTCCAAAAACGACATTTTAGTCCTAAACTTTTGAAAGTCCTGAAATCCATCCAATCGGTCTTATTTTTGATCCATTTCAGCATCATTAAACTTTAATACTTATTCTAGATATTTCAATATTTTGGGGTTGGGTCCCCAAAAAATTACTATTCATTTGAGTATAAAAATTTTTATTCAACGAAAGGAAAGGGTAGGGGTTTTACAAAGGTAAGAAGAAAATTAGGTGAAGTATCTATGGCAAGATTAAGCTAAATTTAATCTTACAATGCCTCTCTCAATGTGAAATGCGTCATAATCCCAATTTAATCTTGAAGCTATTGGTAACATAATATCCATCAACCTCCTTGATTTCCATATTAAATGTCATGGCCACTATACAACAAATTGTCTCTCCTTCACACAGTCTACACCAATACTTTTCATGTTTAACAATTCCAAACATCCTCATAATCGAAGTATCTTTAACCTCTGAAAGCTTCACAGTCATGATTCTGAATTACTCTACAAGATGATGACTCAAAATCAAATTAAAACCTAAAATCCTTCCCCTCCTGATCTTGGTTCCAAGAACTATACTTTGAGTGTATGCAGTAGCCTATTCCTATACTTAGAGATTTATGGCTAGATTGAGAAAATACCATGAGATTACATGATGTGCATTTCATTTACATGTATCATATTCGCATACACTCATGAATCACAATTAGAAATGTTGCAAAGATAATATATGCGTCCAATTGACTTCTTCCGGTAATAAATGATTTTAAATAACTTTTGATGTGATCGAGTATTAATTGAGACTTGAGTTTTTATTTTAATGGTTATAATTAGAGATTTGGTTTTTATTCTTATAAATTGGTGATTTATGAAGTGATATGTGTATCCAATGTAGGAAATATTTGGAATTGTAAGACAAAATTGATACATGAGAATTTAGGTTGACTAGGCCAATGAGAGGGTGACATGTGGCAATAGTGAGAGTCACAAAAGACATAAATAAATGAGTGACACGTGGTAGAGTAATTAGGCAACAAATGACCTAGTGCTTGGATGACATTGGGACTAGTCATTAAGTGGCAATTGGTCAAATTATGAGGTTACAAGTGGTGGCATGAGATGAGGACACATAATATTGCTCTTTGTTGGACATGTAGCATGACATGTTGCCATCTCTCCATGTTGGATCCCGTTTCCGGAACCCAACGCTTGCTTTGATACCACCTATGTTGGATCCCATTTTCGGAACCCAACGCTTGCTTTGATACCACCTATGTTGGATCTCATTTCCGGAACCCAACTCTTGTGGACTCATACATCTGTTGGACCCTGTTTGTTTCCAGAGTCCAACCCTTGTTAAAATCACTTGTGTTAGGTCCAAATTCCGGAATCCAACCTCTTGTGAAAACATGAAACCTTGAGTTTAATCCAATGGAATTTCCTTTACCATCATCTATTTATCTTCTTGCCCAGAACATCCCAAAAATTCACTCACAATTTGTTCAATGGCGTGCCCATACAAAACAGTCACTAGGGTTGAACTCATTTCTCTTGTTTGCGAACAGAAATTGGAATTTCAATTTGAATTCTTCATAGAAATCATAGCTCTAATCTCTTGTTCATTTTGATTCAAGAACAACCTCAATCGGAGCTCTATAGCTCAAGATATGCTTAAAAAGTCTAAGCATGTTCAAACCCTAATCATGCTCTCCCAACCGACCCCCCTCACTTGTTCTAATGCAAACTTTCTCAAAACAACTTCACAAGATACCATTTTTCATAGAGAGATAGATACATGTCTTAGGAATCTATTGGTCGAAGAATCACTTCAATTGGAGGTCGGATGAGGGAGTTATGCCCAAAAGAATAGACCATGTTTATACCTTAAAATCGATTTGTACCTCTCTTGACGCGAATGCCATAACGTTTTCTACAAATGTCAGATTGATTTCATGTCTGTGACCATTAAAAAGTAGACTTCAAGAGCTACAACTTTTATGAAGACCACAAAACCTGATTCTGTCTCAAAGAGGGTCAAACATCGCAATCTATGTTGGGTCCCGAAAATTTTTCTTTTATTTTCTTTATTTTATTTATTTATTTATTTATTTTTTATTATTCTTGATTTATCAATTTAATTATTTGTCTACTTTAATTATTTTTATGTTGCTATAATTGATTTAATTATGTGTATATATATATATATATATATATTTGAGTCTTGGATTTGGTAAACATGTTTGGGCTT
>JANZLX010000009.1:7661635-7677246 GCA_025531955.1 Erythroxylum orinocense | reverse complement strand
CAGTCGGACCTTTCATACTTTGATTTGCAAGTTGGGCATGTGTAATATCTTTGCACCAACTTGAGGGGGAGTGTTGATAGATATGGAATGTATATAATTAGGATTCTACCGTTATTATTCTTCCTTAATCAGTTCTTCCTTAATTAGGATAGCTTTTCCTATATATTCATGTGTATATGTCTTGTAAATGAATATTTTTAAAGAATGAAATTCTTCATGTTGCCATGTAGGCAAGGTAGTTAGGAGGGGAGTGAGGCAATTATGGAGAGAAAATTTAGGGAGGGGAATATTAGCAGGGGAATGAGTGGAGAATGATTACCTATCGGTATTGTTAGGAAATTGGCCTGGACTACTAAGAGGGGGAGCTTGCTCCAGTAGTATTCTGTCTAATTGTACCGATTTATTATCAAAACAAGGCAATCTGTATAGAGGTTCCTAACAAATTGGTGCTTTCATTGAGAGGGAGAAGGATAGAGATTGTATGCAAGCAAGATTGGAGTCTAGAGTGTCTGCCTTGGAAGCCTCTCTTTGGAGACAGGAGTCGTCGTTGTTAGCCCAGGAAGCAATGGTGAAGTCCCATGACGCTGCATTGAAGGACCTCGGGTCGCAGCTTAGCACGTTGATGGCTGGTGTTGAAACCGTGGCGAAATCCCAGAGCCAACTTCAGTCGGAGCTGAGAGAAGGATTTCAAACTCTCAAGACTAGAAACACGAGGAAACAGAGTATGGGAGAGGGTGGAGATAGGTCACCGGAGTTGACTCACCTCGCTTCTTCCTCATCGACAGAACGCCCAGGCCACCGAGTCGAACCCAACAACCAAGAGAGCCACCCCTTAACTGCGGTTGGGGAGCGAGCCTGGGAGGAGTTCCGCAATGCGGCACGGAGAGTTGAGCTCCCTTCATTCCATGGCGTGGACCCATTTGCTTGGGTTGTTCGAGCTGAGTCTTACTTTTCGATTCACGATATCCCAGTTGAGTTGAGGCTGCCGATGGTGCAGATATGTAAGGAGGGGGCGACGTTATACTAGTTCAAGTCGATTCGCGAGCTGGAACCGTGCATGTTATGGGAACGTTTCAAGCATTCATTGTTTGATCGTTATGGGGAAAAGGATGAAGGGCATCCAATAGAACTGATGAAGTCAATGGTTCAACATGGATCAGTGGATGGTTATATCGAAGATTTTGAGAAGGTAACTTCAAGGATCACTCACCTACTCGAAGAATGGTTCATGAGTTATTTTATGGGTGGGCTTCGGGAGGAGATACGGAATCGGGTCAAGACCCATGACCCGACAAACAGAACCCGCCTCCTATCGGTGGCGCGTAAGATGGAGCGAGAGTTGATCGAAGAGGGAGTCATCTGACCAAGTGAGTCGAAGCACCGATCCGGGGGACCCCCTGCCGGGAACGGATTCCGAATGGGGATAACCAGTTTTCAACGACAAGGGCAAGTGGGAAACACCTCGGCGAATGCCAAGGGAGAGGGAAGGGAGTTCGCCAAAAAGGTCCGAACGGCAGTGGCTGGAGATGGTCGACAGAATGGCCCAACGTAGAAGGGAACTCGAAGCTTGTCATATGAGCAACTGATGGAGAGGAGGGCCAAGGGGCTATGTTTCAAGTGTGGCCAAACCTACGGCCCACTTCATCAATGTCCCGATAAGGAATACAAGCTGACTATTTGGGAAGGGGAAGCCGAAGCTGAAGCTGAAACCGGAGAAGATGAAGCCGCAGAGGGGAGAGAGGAGCATCAGGAGGATTGGGAACTAGTTTGTAATTTGGTCGAGTACAGGGAAATGGGCAGAGAGCCACCCTCACCTTCGAAAATCATGGTGATGATGGGCAAGCTGAATGAGATGCCGATCTTGATTATGATAGACAGCAGAGCTAGTCACAACTTTGTGTCAAGCACATTGGTTAAGGCTATGGAAATTCCTACCACCCAAACCAGAACCTTCGGTGTCCGACTAGGGGATGGACACCGCACCTTCTCACAAGGGTTCTGTAAAGGTGTCCAGTTGGAGGTGAATGGAGCAATATTCACGGAGGATGCTTATGTTTTTAATGCGGGAGGGCCTGATTTAATATTGGGTATCGCTTGGCTAGAGACTCTAGGGGTGGTCAAGGTGGCTTGGAAGAGAATGTCCATGTCATTCGACCAAAGGGGAACAGAGATCACTCTGCAGGGAGTCACAAGGCAAGACCCTATTCCATATGCTTTGCAACAGATGTTTAAACGTGAGGAAGTAGAGGTTGAAGGATTATTCTGGTCCATGGGTGTGAGAGAGGTTATAGCCGAAGGAAGGGGAACCTTGGAGTCCAACCAGCAGCAGGCATTACAGGCTATCTTATCCAAATTTGATGTAGTGTTTCAGCCTATCAAAGGGTTACCACCCAAGAGGATTAGCGATCACGCTATTGTGTTGAAGGAGGGGGCCGAACCAGTTAATGTCCGACCCTATAGACATGCACATTACCACAAAAATGAGATTGAAAGGCAGATCAAGGAGTTGTTGGAAACTGGAGTGATCAGACCTTGTGTTGGACCTTTTTCAAGCCCGGTGATCCTTGTTAAGAAGGACGGTTCTTGGCGAATGTGTGTGGACTATAGGGGTTTGAATAAGCTCACGGTGCCTCACAAATTTCCTATTCCTATTATTGACGAGTTGATGGAGGAGTTGCACGGGGCCAAGTTTTTCTCTAAAGTGGATCTGAAATCTGGATTTCATCAAATTAGAGTTAGAGAGGAGGATGTTCATAAGACCGGGTTTCGTACTTATGAAGGGCATTATGAGTATTTGGTAATGCCTTTCAGACTCATGAATGCGCCTGCTACATTCCAATCAACTATGAATTCAATCTTCAAACCACATCTGCGTAGGTTTGTTTTAATTTTTTTTTATGATATCTTAATCTACATTTCAAGTTGGAATCAACATTTGCATCATATAGCTCGGGTGTTACAGCTACTATCAGATAATCACTTACATGCAAATAAGAAGAAATGTTTATTTGGACAGCAGTCCATAGAATATCTTGGCCATGTACTCTCAGCTGAGGGGATAGCTATGGATCCGATGAAAGTCAAGAGTGTCTTGGAATGGCCTGAACCAAAAAACGTGAAGGGAGTAAGGGGATTTTTGGGACTTACGGGGTACTACAAAAAGTTTGTATATTTTGGCATCCAGATTCTATAGAGGTTCCTAACAGTAACATTTTGGCATCCAGATTCTATTTTTTAAAAAATAAAGAAAGAAGACAACTGAACATCCAGATTCTATTTGACTAAATGGGTTCCAAGTAATTGATTAATTCCACCCTGAATTCTTCTGTTTCTTTCCATCCAGATCCACATAACAGTGACATAACATAAAATGATATATATGTCTTGTTAAGCGTGTCTGAAATTCTATTCTGTACTGTCGATGATTCTGGAAACTCAACATAAATGTGAGTTCACAATCAAAGTAAAACTGATCTCTAGACAAAAACTCATTTGAACACAACAGAGTTGATCAAGGGATGAACCATGTTTAATCAGGTGAAAATTGGTAACAGGTTCACTAAGAAATGTAGTCAGACCGTCCACTCCTAACTACTCCAACCACTCTGCATTTCAAGCTGTTGTGACAGTATACACTACTCTCCTCTCACAAACATGTAGAGGAAAAAACAGTTCTTTTCTTTTCTAGTGAACTAACTAATTTTAGCTTTATTAAGTTAAATAAGGCATCTTTTCTTTATAGTTTTGGTAAGAGGAAAAGTGTATATGTGATGTAATTCTAACAATCTCATTCTTTACATGATATGAAATCGTTAATTATGGTGATGAAGATAATGTGTTTAAAGATCTGTTTATCTGCAAGTTACACTACTTGCAAATTCTGAACGTGTTATTATATCCGAGAGTGATGGGAATAAGCAGAATCCTATATGAAATCCTATGAGAGCTAAACGGTCATCAGCTATTCCATATGTTCTGATTACTCCTGAAAACTAAGAACATCCAAGGGAAATCAAGAAAGACTTCTTGGATCAGAAAACAGGGTGATTCATAAACCAATCAAAGCTAAACAAAAGATACTTCAGGATAATTGAGAATAGTTGCTCAGTTTATCAGCAATTAGAGAAGCTTTTCCATAATTCAAGAGATGGAAATATGGATGTTGACAGACAGTTCCTTTACTTTGTTACAAGTGTTTCTACAAAATTGTAGAACCCCTCAAACCCAACACATGCATAGAATTTCAATATACAAAATATAGATTGCAGTGGTTCATTTGTCATACCTTTAATAGGATCCAAACTTTAAGAGAGCTGCTCAATATTGCAAGTCTAGTTCTTTTCCCTGAAGTTAAGTAGCTGCACATGTGGTGGTCAACCCTCAATATAAGTCGTGGCCAACTCTTAGGATTTTCAGGGTCTGCCTTCTGGTCCATCATTGCCTAGAACATACAGATATAACAAAATGATCAGAACATTCCTGTTTTACATCACAAATAAATGGTTGCAGTAACTGCAAAGAGATGTGGCTCTTGTGAAGGGATATGTTTGATGTGGACTATTTATAGGTACCCATATAATTCATGTGAATGGATTTTTCCTGAGTCTTGAACCTGACCCACCAATAGAAATTTGAGGCAGTCACGCCCCACAGAGCAATGAGGTCTTTAGCAATAATATGACATATAGAGCGAAAATGGTAAACATTTTACTTACAAGCAAACGACAAATTTCTTGTTCAATCTTTGAAAATGAGGTTTCCAGAGCTTCAACTCTCCCAGTTGCATGGCAGCAGGTGCATGGTTCACTAATCATAAATGTCACACTAGGACGAACCTGTCCAACAACATTCCGGTATGAGATAATGATACAAGTGAGCTTAGATTTTATAAAAAGAAAATAAATAAAAAAAGAGGGGAAATAATTACAAGCTTTAATTTAGTGGAATGAAGAGTAGGAGTGGGAGTTGAGGTGAAAGTAGAAACGATAGCTTGAACAGTAATAAGTTAGATAAGTTATCTTATTTGTTTAGTACTTATTTAAGAATATAGAACTCTTATCAGGATTCAATTTTGTTTTAGATATTTTAGTTACCTTTGCTACTAGATATACATATATATATATATATATATATGTATGTATGTATGTATATATATGTATGTATGTATATGTATGTGTGTGCATATATATTTATATATATATATATATATATATATATATGTATGTATATATATGCATGTGTGTGTGTGTGTGTGTGTGTATGCATGTGCGTGCGTGTGTGTGTGTGTGGGCGCGCTCGTGCGGGTGTGCGTGCGCTTGTGTGTACTCACCCAGCCCTTCGATAATAAGCTCCTGAATTTTTTTTTCCAAAAGCATAGTTCTCAATTAGAAGGTGAGATGCTTCTTTCAAGAGTGATTCTTAGATCTTATCAGTGATCACTAGTTCCTCATGATCCATTACTTGTTTACCTCACTAAATTCCCACACTTTTAACTTGAATTTCCAACAACCCAAATCCTAAATTCTGGCCATATCAAATCTTAAAATTCCAGCTATTCAAAACTTCAAATTTCAGCAACATAAGCTGAAATTACAAACCTAAAACTCAAGTTCTAGCAACCGGAATTTATAAATTTTGTGAGTCTTAGCCTCTAGTTTAGTTTGACATATCTTATACTCGTCCTACATCACTTAATCTTAGTATAATAAGTCTGGCTTTACTGATCTTGTAAATTCACTTTCATTAACATTGTTCAAGCAACAATAACCTACAAAAATTTTTCCCTAGTAGTCAGTCAGATACACTAGTTACATTTCAGCTTTGCACATGTTCCAGGTACTATTGTCTTTTGGTGAAATTTGTGAAGTTAAAATTGATGAGAATAAATGCTAACATTAGACCAACATACCCTCTTTCTTGTTATTTCCATAAGCCCATGCTTAGACAACTCAGAGACTTTTACTGTTGACCGGTCACTCTCAACAGCTCTCTTCATTTCTTCATAAACCAATCTCTTATTCGCTAAAATAAAAAGCAGCAAAAAGAATGACAAGGTAAGATGGTTATAGTAAAATACAAACTATACTTAACTACAAGTTTCAAAAAAATAGGAGAACAACATCTTTGGCCTATTTATTGCCATGCCAGAACACCCATTTCATTCGGCCAGGGAAACCTTTTCAGAAAATGATTCTGGAAGAGGGGGAAGTACATGATCTAGGGGAACTGACTCAGGTCTATAGCAAATTCTCCTAATTTTGTTTGCCTGGGTGCTGAAGTATTTGTGTGCAGACTTACATAAAGATGATGTATGCATGCCCACTCACCCAAACAAATTAATGCTCAAAGAACAAGAACTTTTAGCTTACATTCATCTGCCATATCTATGAAGTCCACAACTATAATTCCACCAATGTCTCTCAACCGTAACTCCCTTGCAATCTGAAATGTACATTTCCCATTAAGCCATTGGCACATCAAATCTTTAGCAGAATAGCTAAATAAATTGTTCTTTGAATTCAAAATCTATGCATAAGTCCCCCTTTAGATACTAATGAAACACTGTATATAATGTCTATTTTTTTTCAAATGGTCTTCACATCAATGATCATTGGTCACTGCACAAGCAGTAATTATACAGAAACTCTGGCTGCAATGGTAATGAATACCTGTAGAAGTTTTTAAATAGCACGAATGAGCAACACATTGTTCTGTTTTTTAAGAAAAATTGAAAGCAATGCTATTGAGTTACTGAATGGCAAGAGCAAATGAATTACTGCATAGAAAAAGTGAAATATTCAGAAGACAAAATCCAGTTATCCAGCCAGAATCATGGCAAACTAGAAAATTAATCAACTATTCCCAACTCATCTGACATACTTGTTTTGCAGCAGCTAGATTTACATCAAGAATAGCTTTCTCTTGTGAAGTTCCCTGACCAAACATCACATGGCCTCCATTTACATCAATCGAGACTAATGCCTCCGTTTGTTCAATCACAAGAGAACCCCCATTGGCAAGTGGAACCCTGACAGACAAGAAATATGATCAAAATTCCAATTAAAACATGCACACAATACTACCACCAGTAAACAACCAGCTCATGCCAACAATACCTCAAAGCATAAAGGAATTACAATAAAATTCTAGATTCCTGGGGCAACATTAATCCAAATTTCTACATTGGTTGCCATTTTCTAAGCATTACTTGAAAACATCTACTCTCTTAAGACTTTTCTGAAAGATAAACTGTCAGAGAAAATCTTCACACCATTCAGGAAAAACCTATTGAGCTACAACTGATTGGTATGGAAGTATAGAAGTATCCCAAGGAAACACTGAAGCACAGTCTAGTACCTAAAAATGCAAGTAAAGTTCGATTCCACCCAAATGCAAAGCTTTGAGTATGATCTTCAATTATTTTAGCACTTTGGTAGAAGCTCAAAGGCCTCCTCTTGATGGCTTTCATGATGTCTTTACCACAAATAAACAATAAATAAGATGTGAAAGGCCTAATAAGATATTTATCATACAGAAATGTAACAAACAGTACAAATCCTCACCTTTTACTTAGGATACTATCAATCTCTTCCTCGACATTGAATTCATTAAAAAGAGGGACTCTTTTATCATATAAGTCAACTCGATTACAAAGATCAGGAGCAAGTTCCTGAAGGTAATTTGTGACCTGAAGAGGAGAGTGCAAAAGGTAAAGCACCTAAACAATCTGCATAAATAAATTCTATGATGTAGCAGTAAAAGAAACAGCATAATCAAAGAATATATAGAAACAAATTATCAACTTCTAATCATACACATTGAAGTCTTAGTCCTATTCACATTTAAAAGCAGACATGCACACGCCCATATGAATCACCATAGAGACATTATAATGCACAACTCTAAATCCGTTGACTCACTGTTTGACTCAATTTCATTCGGTCAAGCAGATAAGTAATGTGCTTGAAATTAAATAATGGAAGCCAAATTAAGAAACACAAATGCATGAATTGATGTGCCTATGTGTTAACATTTCCAATCACTAAACAAATTCCTCCACAAAGAAAGCCAATGGCATACCTCATGATATGTCCTTGGAGAGTCAACTATCAGTTTCTTAACCTGCACAAAGACAATAACAAATATCAGCAGATAAAGTTAATGCATCAAGTTTTTAAATGCATTAGATTGTCAAATAAAGAAACATGAGGTTCAGCAGCAGATCACCTCAACATTTCACTTACATTCTCATTAAAGTAATCTTGTACAACTGAGACCGTTTGACCCATTGCCCTATGCAATATAACAGGGATGGCTCCCTCCACACCTTCATCTGCAGCAAGAGCTGCAGACATTGCATGTTCTATTATACTTTTCCAAGTTGAAAGCAAGCCTTCTAGGTCCTTCTGCAATTCTTCTAAAGAATGACCAGCAGCAACAGTCCTTACGGTTAGACCAAAACCAGGGGGCTGCAAGGATTTTGCTATTACTTTGAGGCGTGTGCGCTCAATTCCAGAAATCTTTTTGGAGACACCAATCTTGTCATAACGTGTCATCAATATCTGCAAGAAAGAGCTAATGGTTTAGACAGCTAAAACAAGAGCTCTAATCACGACTCAGTGACTGAAAGGTTCACGAGACTTGTAAATGTGAAAACGTAACTAACCCAGAATCTACTTCTTAGCTTTGGATAAGCAGTCAGCTGAGGACCTTTTGTACCTAACCCCTCTTTGACAACTTGGACAATTATTTTTGTGCCCTTACAAACTTGGTCCCACTTGTTTTCATCAGTTGACACATATTCAGAACGCATAACATCTTGAGGATGAGGCAGTAAATACTTGTTAGATGCTTCTGTTTCAACTGGAAAACAAGTATTTGTGATTTTGCTTCCCAGATTGTGCTTTCCATCTAAAAAGGTCCTATAATCAGCTTCCATATCACCATATTCAGCAGTGATGCTACTATCACTTTGTTTTTCTTCCAGAATATCAACATCATCATCAACGTCATGCTCCTCATGGTCAGTGACTGTAAAATGTAGAAAATCATCCCTGGATATAGATTCAGCAACATCTTCACTGGCTTCCACATCATCCTGCATGTATTCAATTTTGTTAGCAGGCATATGTTCTTCCAAGGTTCCAAGTAGTAATCCATTAATTTTCACTTTCTTTGTCCTTTGACGAAAAGGAGGAAATATGAATGGTTCCCTATTCTGTTTTATCTCCATAAGACTAGGTCTTGAACTCCCAATGTTTACAAATGCGCCACCCATATGAGGGACAAATTTTGTGACCACTCCTACATACACACTATCACATTGCACATCACTCTTTACTGGTTCCAGTAATAATTCAACCAATTTCCCATCCTCTAAAACAGCAATTCTTTGCATAGTACATATTGAAGAATTAATCAGAATTGTAGTGGAAACAGAATCACACTTTGAAATCGGATGACTCTCGTATGCAGGCAACAATTTATCTGTAGCATGTAATTGTTGATTACAGATTTCCATTTCTTTTGCATTCTGATCAGCACTATCATTATTCTTGGCCACATGCTGTATCATCTTGTCCTTAGAGGCAAGACAAACTATAGATGATATAAGAAACCAAGGTTCCTCCACAGGTTGCTCCATTTTAGAAGACCATGATTTTGGGACATCAAGTCTATCATTACCACCATTGTCCTTGCCATAGGACAATTTATCTTGACCTTTGAGATCACTAAGATATGACTTTGGGGGGTCTTCTGAATCAATTTCAAGGTGCTGCAAAATCTCACATCCATCTGTCAAAGCACTGGAAGTATTTGAGTCTTTAGAAACATCTTAAGAGTGAAAAGTATCATGAAAATGGCAGCAAATATGAAATATTACCTTTGGAAGGAGCCGAAACAAGAGGCTTCACTGTTGGATATGTCTCCTCTATCCATGATCCCCACACATGAACTGGAGATTCACTCTGGAATTTCTTCCAGGAATCCCTAACTGAGATTTTTTTATCTTGCTTGGTACTTGAAGGAACAGATAATGAAAATTCAGGTCCAGTTCGCCAGGCGATGTCAGCTGAAGGACATGTTTTATCTTTAATGTAGTAGTTATACTTGAAATTCACACCAGAAGGTACCTGTCATCAATAAAGGGTGATTACTAATTAGCTTCATTTTCCAGTGAATATCAGGTAAAGGGTTGATACAGTTGTATCCATGAAGCTCATAAGAGTTGAGAATGCTGCTAAAAGAACAACCTCCTCAATTAATCTTTGCAGAATTTAAGGACAACAAACCTCATAGTTTATATTCCTCCTTTTCGTAGAAAAGGAGATGATATCTCATGCCAAGAGACAATCCAGACATCTATAAGTTTTTAATAAGACAAGTATAACTACACTTCCATACAATATAAACCTGTTGTTGAAGGTTGGCCTGAACAACACCAATCACAAGGATAACAACCAGATACAGAAATCATCAACAAAAACAAGGGTTGTACCCATCCACTTGTTGAGTGCAAAAGAGCCCAAAAAAGGTCATTTCAGCGATCAAGACTGAATTGAAAACAGTACATGATGTTGAAAACTTACAACCTCCACAAGGAAAATATTAATATAACTTCACCTACATTAGTCTTTAATATCCTACAATCGTGGGGTTATGCATAGTCTTAAACGTAACTTTGGCTTGGACAAAATATTCGATATGTTGAAAATATTCTTAGTTGCCAATTTGACACATAGAACACTATAATAATTTATCAAAAAAAACATTATAATAGGTAGTCAAAGATTTGAAAAAAAAAAAAAAAAAGGACGTCACAGGGTATGCTTTGGCTAGTCACAAAATGGTACATAAATGAAATGAAATGAGATCCAGAAACATTCTTCAGTTAGAACAAGTGGAAAAAAAATTTACACAATGAAGGAGCTGTTAATTGACCAGCAAATGCTAAGTATTTCTCACAATAAATCTCAAGTAATTGTAATTTTGAAGTACTAATGCAAGTCAGTTTGCATCCACGCTTCTCAGATCAAGAATTACCTCAACTTCAGCTTTCCACAAGTTTCCATCTTCAGTACGAGACATTAAAATAGCCATCTCTGGTTGCCAATTTCCCAAAACATGTAGATCCCCAGAAAGGTAGAGAAGCTGACCAGCTGCCAAATCAGCATCTACAGTCCAAACTACCTCATTTGATCCCTTACCAGTAGTTATTGAATAGCCTAAGAAACAGAATGTGATAGATCCATCAGCCACTCTAAAAAAAACAGACTACCTCCTGAAAGGATTAAGCCAAAACACATGTAATGAATTTAAGCACATCCAGGAAAGCAAAGGGTAACATAAATACTTCTAATTCTTTTTAAAATGTAGTTACAAGAAAGAGATATGGCGGACCAGAGAATAGCCATCTTAAGAGAAACCTAAAGTTAGAGAGAACTGGAATTCATTAGCACTAAATAAGTCCCTATTATGAATGAACCTCAAAATAACTTTCTTCCAAGCCAAAACAAGCTAATTCTATAATCATTGCATTAGTTTAATTCTTAATTCGCGTAAAATGTTAGGACGATTGCCAAAGATAGTAAAGGTTGTAAATAGGAGTCAAAGTCATATTTTCACATTGATTTATGAAATCCCTAAAATATGAAAAAAGAAAACAGAAGGAAACAAAATCCTAAACCTACAAATATTCAACTTAGGAGCATATCCATGAACTGCATGAGATAAAACTCAGCTGAAGATCTAAACGGAGACAAGAAGTATATAAATGAAAGAAGGAGAGGAATTTAAAAGCATAGGGAAAGTTGGAGAGACAATGAAAGGTGTGGATAGGGAGCTAAGAGATCACCTTTATTAGTCGACATTATACTGCTCAAGTGAGAATTGTGATTTCCTAAGCATAGAGCTAACTTAGAAACATTTCCAGGGGGCAACCGATGGCATACATACCTGTTTCAACAGCAGTGTTTCATAAGCCAGATAAATAGTTAAAATTTCTAAACCATAAACATTTATACTGTATTTAAATTGAAATTCTTCACCATCCAACATATTGTCATGTATATAGTAACTCATGACAAAGTGGCAAGCAACTTGTTACTTTCCCGCACAGCAAACATCACTTCCATGGAACATCTGTCTTAAACAACATAAGTTTCGCTTTCTGGGAAAATTCTGGTTACAGGGTGCACGGAGGGGGAAGAGAAAAAAAAAGAGCGGAGGCTACAACATGTACCCAGCACCAAAAGCTATGGAAATTGAGAGAAGTTACAAATACCAATTTAAGCTCATGTTAAAACATACATATTCAAGTTAAGATACGCACATATCAACCAACGCACACCGAAGTGAAGGTGAGAACAACCTCTCGGAACCAAGAAGGCAAGTGGGTAGGCGTGACTTGAGGAGATGGAGGTGGGGCCGTGGCCAAGCTTCGGAGACGTCCATAAACGACTCGCCTGGTTTGAGTTCAGAGGAGCAGGGACAGGGAAGAGGAAATGCCACGAGAGACGCTCCAGAGGTGGTGAATGGGCACATGAAACACAAGAACTGCTCCAGTCATTTGGAAGGAAAGAAAGGAGAGTCTATCTGTGTGCGCTTCAGTGTGTAGCTCTGAATGTATACTGGATAGAAAGAGGCATGAAATGGTGAGAATAGGAAGGCTTTTGTTTTGCTGCTGAAAAGACGATTAGATAAGGGAAATTTTACCCTTTTTTTAGAAAAACTTTTCTAAAATATCAGTGAATTATATTTAAAAAAGATTTTTTTAAAAAAACTTTATATAATAAACTATTTGAGAACATAAAAATAACAAATATTTTTAATTTTAATTATATTTTATTTTATAATAAAATTATTTATATTTTAAAAAATTAAATAATAAATTATTTGACAACATAAAATAACAAATATTTTTAATTTTAACTATATTTTATTTTATAATAAAATTATTTATTCATATAAATATTGTTTAAAATATATTAAACAATATGCAAAGTATAATATATTAATTATTATATAATTTTAAACCATATAAAACATAAATAAAAATATATCTTATCAAATATTTTATATAGATTATAATATAAGTAAAATTAAGATAAAATAAATATTAAAATATATTAAAAGATCAAATAATATTATATAAATCTCAAAATAAATATTCAATAGTAAATAAATAAATACATAATAAATTATGTATTTTATTGTATTATGGGAATTGTAAGAATTGTGGATATCGTAAAAAATTATATGTAAAAAATTAAGAACACAAAGAACTAAAAAATAAACTCATTAATTAATACAAAAAATTTACTTAAAAAAGTAATTTGAGAGACTTTTTCTTAGACGTTTTGTTTGTAGCAAAATGGCATCGCTTTGTGTATATTTAAAATTGCTTCTTTCATAAACTCAAGGGGTGTGGTTGAGTGACAAGGGACTCATCCACCCTTAACCAAAGGTCAAGGGTTCGATCCTTGGCTTTGGGTATGGAGCAGCTTTAAATCCTTGGGCCAGCTGTCCCACCCTGTGAGGTGTCTTCCCATCAATGAGGGGATTAGTCACTGGGTCTACCGGTGGATACCCTGGTCAAAGACCAAAAAAAAAAATTGCTTCTTTCATTGAGTCGTTTTGTTTGTAACTCTGGACAGGCCACAAGCTGTGCTGTTCAACTCTGGCCACAGCTTGACCCCACCACCTCAGCCTGTGACCGTGACTCACTGGTCATGGCCCGACTCGAAGTAGCTTAGGCCATACCCACTTTGAAGTGGAGCAATATTAGTAACAAAAGAACTCTTAACAGAACAATGTTTAGAAATTTAGTTAAGAAAAACTTTAAATCATCAAAATATACAACTTTGTTGTTCATAAAATGCCGAAGTACCACAACAGTATGGCTGTGAAACAAAGAAACACATAAAAAGAAAAAGATCTAAACCATTTAAATCCTATAAATGGAAAAGATATCCTTCACAATATTTTAAAAAGAAACCACATCGACAATACTTTCGAAGAAAACAATATCGAAAATTCAAACCCAAACAAAAATATTGTCCTGCAAATAAGAAGAATTGTAAACATTGGATTTGTAAAGAAGAAGGTTATTATGCAAATGAATGTCCTAAAAAACAGAATAAACAAACACAAAATAATAAAAATAAAGAAAACATTCATATTTTAAATTTAGCATTCCAAAATGAATTAGAACCAATAGAATCCGAATATAATACCGATTCTACTATTTCATCCATCTATATACTAATTAATGGATTTGACATTGAAGGTTCATCAGAATCAACAACTGAATCCGAATGCAACTTTTATTCAAGTAATAATTAAGAAAACAAAGATAAATGCCTATATAGATACAGGAGCAACTATTTGTATAGCTTCAAAACAATTAACACTAGTTTGGAAAAAATTAGAAAAACCATTACAAATTCGCATAGCAGATGGATCTTTTAAATTTTTATGGTATGTTAGTTATTATAATAATATATTAATAGAAGGATACACCTTTTCGATACCTTCTATTTATCAGCATGAATCAGGATTACCATTAATTATAGGAAATAACTCTCTCAAGTTATATAATCCTTTTTGTCAATACTTACACTATATTACATTAAAGACACCCGCTATTAAGGCTATCAATCAACAATCTCTTATTATTAAAATTCCAATCTATCATACATCATATTATCAACGATTAAAAGCAATTACCACAAAAATAAATACGCTACAATTTTATCTTATTAATAATATTTCTCTTCAATCTGAAATTGAAACATTATTAGATGAAGTATGTAGTGAAAACCCTTTAGACCCTCTTAAAAATCAAAATCAAGAGCTTATTGAAATCAAATTAAAAGATCCTAATCAAGAAATTAATATCAAAAATAATATCCCTTATACGCAACAAGATGTTAAAGAATTTACTTAGGAATGCACTGAATTATTATCTAAAGGTATCATTAGCCCTAGTAAAAATAAGCATTCTGCACCCGCATTCTATGTCAACAATTCGGCTAAACAAAAACGGGGAAAAAGGAGAATGGTTATTAATTATAAAAAACTCAATGAAGCAACTATAGAAGATGCATATAAATTACCAAGAAAAGATTTTATTGTTAATAAATTAAAAGGACATCTTTGGTTTACCACATTAGATACAAAATTAGGTTATTGGCAACTAAGATCACATGATAATACAAAGGACTTAACAACATTCACTTGCCCTCCTCAGAAACATTATCAATGGAATGTGCTACCATTTGGATTAAAACAAGCACCCAGTATTTACCAATGCTTTATGGATAAAAACTTAGAATGCTTAGAAGAATTTAATTTTGTTTATATTGATGACATTATTATTTATTCAAATCAAGATAAACTCGATCATTGTAAAAAGATTAAAATCGTTTTGCAACGATGTAAAGAAAAAGGACTAGTACTAAGCAAGAAAAAGGCAAAATTAGCACAACAAACTATTGAATATCTAGGTATAGAATTTCTGTTGGGCACCGTTTCCGGAACCCAACCCTCTTGCAAACATGAAACCTTAAGCGTGGCTATAACCCAAATGGTTCATTCATTGAACCCTTAAA
>JANZLX010000009.1:7620470-7638968 GCA_025531955.1 Erythroxylum orinocense | reverse complement strand
TTTTTGGTATATTTTTGTATTTTTTAAATATTTTTAATATTATATATAATTAAATTTAATTATTGCATAATTATGACGTCACACCGGTTCGATCGGTGGTTGAATCGGTCGAACCGGTCAAATCGGTGATTAGTAAAGCTTCTGATTCGATGACCGCCCCGGGTTTCAAAACACTGGTTGGCACCTTGCCATTGCATGCAGAGTAGGATGAAATCACCTCCACAGGAAAATCAGAAATTTTTTTAAGTGGGAGTAAAATATTTAAAATATTTTTATATTATTGAATTTTGTTAATTATAAGTAAAATATTTAAAGTACTCTTATATTATTGAATTAAATTAATGATGTAAAATTTTATTTTTTTATAACATAAAATTTAAAATAATAATATTTTTATGTGCATATGTCTTTGAGCATATGTGTCAATTTTTTAGTTTTAATCATATTTTAATTCATTTTATCTATTTATTTATATAAAATTTACATAAATGTATGGATCAAATGAATTAAAACTGAATTATACTAATAAAATTGGCACAAATGCATTCATTTGATGTAGATTTTGCTTCCTTCAAAATATATTTTCTTCAAGCTCTAATAAGCATTAGTGTTTGTTTTTTTTTTTTGGTTTAAAAGGAAATGGAATGCAAGCAAGAAAATGATGTGATCACTTGCCAGGGCAAATTCAAAAAAAATTTTAAGTTGGGGAAAAATATTTAAAATATTCTTATTTTATTAAATTTTTTTAGTAAGGGTAAAATATTTAAATACTATTAAATTAATAAAAGCAAAATTTTATTTTTTTATAGGATCAAAACTTAAAATAATAATATTTTTTATATAAAATTATTTCTAGGCAGTGGGAGCAAGTGTCCCCAATATGCATCCCGTCTTTAATCATCTATGTCAATTTTGCTGTTTTAATCATATTCTAATTTATTTTATCTACTTATTTATATGAAATTTATATAAATGTATGAATAATATGAATTGAAACCGAATTATAACAGTAAAATTGGCATAAATAATTTCATTTGAAGCAGAATTGTTTCCGTCAAAATATAATTTCTTCAAGCTCTAATAAGCATTAGTGCTTGTTTATTTTGTTTAAAAGGAAATGAAGTAAGAAAATGATGAAAAACATGGCAAGCGAGGTAGGGAAGTCGCACATGAGAGAAGAATCATGTGAACAGAAGAGGAAAAAAGACTATTTGCTTGTTGAGATAAGGGGGCATTTTGTACGACTCACATAGTGACAAAGATGGGTGGATCTATTGGTCCAAATTTTTCCCTTAAGATTTTCCTTTAATTCATTGAGAACAACTTCTTGATCGGATTAATTACGGATGCTTCGTTTTTAGTGATAATGTGAGAGTTGGAGTTACTTGAAAATTTGGGTTGATGGAAACCTGTTGTTGAACAGGAGGAGCCAGTGATCAATCATCAGCTAAACAATCAAGTATATGAAGACTCCTTGTGCGCAGAAATGTACAGGCTACGTAAGAATCTGAGAGATCTTGGAGTTTCAGATTTATATCCTCTAGGCTCTTGGAGTGAAGTTGTAGGGACTTAGGATTAGTCTGATTAAGTCAAAATATTTAATGTAATCAATAATAATAATAATAATAATAATAATAATAATAAGCGATTGAAAAGAAAAGACATGTGAGATTCAACCCCACAAAAAGTTCTCATCGCTTTTCATCTTCTTTATTGCCTTGAAACTACCCTCTCTCCGCCTTAATGATTGACAGCTCATGTTCCTATGCCCCACATACCCTCTCTCGTTGGACCATTTGTTACACTCACTCACTTCCTCCTTCTTAACCTCGACATATGACATGGTTTAAAGTTTGACTTGCCCTAGCAGCTGCTGCATTTTCTCCTTCGGTCAGATAATTTACACTTTACCCAGCTAATAGTGCCAAATCCACACGTCACATTCGGATTAGGTATGCCTTAATTAATTGCGTACTCAGTGAACCCAACCACATTAGTAATTACCAATCTCAAAATCCTATCTTTTTGGAGTCTTTTTCTTAAATCAGATTGCTTCCAGTGACACGTTACAAAAGGCGTTTGCACTTCTTCCAGAGGATTTTGTTTCAGGAGCTTTTTGAGATCTTGGTAAAGGCCACGTGCCAATTGCAAACCACTGACAAAAAGACAAAATCTTGCATACTCCCACATTAAAGGTAAATACGTGAAGATCAAATCTTCTGTCCTGTTTTACTCTGTCTTATTCTATCTCATAAAATTTCAACCAATTATTTTACGAGTCCCACGTGAATCCCATGCGAGATCCACATAAATAAACGATTGAAATTTATTGAACACAATAAAACACCATAATAATTTGGATTCAAATACATGTATCTATAGATATATTCCATATTCAAGATCGGTACGTGAACAATCCAAAACCCAGCAAGTCACACGCGCCCCACATACAATAGATGTACACACAAATTTCCTCACCCTAAATCTGACATCCCCAAGATCAAGGGAGGACGAAGACGACGGTACACTCTATGCACACATCAAGTGGTCCTAGTGCTTCAATTTTGAACGCAATAATGTTGACAACAACTGAATATCAATCATCCCTCCACTCCATCTTTCTATACCGAATTTCAAACTATTCATCTTAAGGTAAAAAGGATATATATATATATAGCATTTACCCACCTTCCTAGGAATGTCTCAACTACTTCCATAACTCCGCTTTCATATCAACTGCTTGAAATTGTCAAAACTAGAACTAGCCATATAGACATGTTACTATGAGATACATTATGTAAATGAAGTCGATTCATCCTATCTAAGAAACACTGTTCTATTTTTACCAAGATTACTCAAGTGCTTGCACGGACGCCTCCGTTCTCTGTACCATTTTAACCTTTCATAGCAACAGTGGCCCGCAGACTTTCTGAGAATTGACACTGGAAAGATTGGTGAGAATGGAACTTATCGAAATAACAGATATATATATATATGTACGTATATGACGTCATCTCAACGGAACACGTTTTTTCTCACTTTCCTTTTTTCTTTTTTCTATACAAAAACATCAGTTGCCAAACCTAGTCCTCTGGGGTTAGGCTTGTATTGATTTAGCCGCATTTTAGTTTAAATTGGTAACAGCAAGCATCGACAAGTCACTGCTAATCCCTTGAAGATGCGCACACCTCCAATTTGTGAACAGTAAAAGTCGTTATCTGTCTCATGAGTGCTTTTGTGTGCCCAAAATACAAAGGAAAAACCACAAAAAATTTCGAAACTTTCAGGTGCTCAAGGACTGCACCACTTGAGAAATACATCTGCAAAGCCGTATAATCCTCCGGTACCCGATTCTAAGACTATCAACTGCAGCTTCAATTGATCTTGAATGCAACTCAGGTAGCATCTTCTTTTCCCCAGCAATATGAACTTCTATGTTATGTGGAATAACATCTGATGGATAAATCCCACTGATTCAGAAACCAAAACATTAGATAACAAAGCCTTTTGATGAGCCAAAAATAAACCCATAAAAATCAAATGCTCAAGTCAAAGAAACAAAATTTAATAAGAATGTTATGGAAATTCAGTCAAGTCACGATGTCAGACTGTGATATCGAGTATCCATAGAAGTTCCATAAGGAGATAAATTTTTAAGACAAATAATTTTTGTAATTATAACGCAGACGTGAATGCTAAAGGGAAACAGCATTGACATTGGATGCACCAGCCACAAGGTTTGATTTACAATATTCAAGTATTTAACTATTTTCACAAATTACACAAATACTTGGGATCCTTGATTGGATCATCTCCAATCTCTAACAGATACTGCAGAGTTATTCCAAGTAGAAAATTCTCCTTTGTAAATCTTTGCCCATAAGACTAAACGACAACCCAAAGATGCATCTTAATTAGGAACGAGAAGCACTCCACCTTATTTAAGACTCTAGTTTAATGGGCTTAAAACAGAAAGATATGCAAGCATTCTTGTTACGACAATCGCAAGATTTATCAAAGATTAAACATATGTCAAACAGACTATTCATTGTCTCTCATAGAGAAGATTCAGCAACAGATCAAAACGTCTAAGATATGTATTGCCAGTTTAACAGCAAAGCAACCCAGAACACTTCCGACAACTTAAAAGGCTAAACCCACAATCAAGTCAATCTGCTATCATGATTTAGTAGTACAGGTTCAAACAAGACATACAGCATTGTGATTAAAAAACCACCATGTTTGAGAAATCAAATCAAGCAAATGCAGGTGTCACCACAAAATCCAATAATGTAACATTTTTATTAACATTCTTCTTAAATTGGGCTAACATCTGATGCAGTGGTGAAGTATAAAGCTAAAAAATGGCTGAATCAGTCTTATAGAAACAGCCAATATTCAAAGGAAGAGAACATCTGTAGGCATATAGTGCCCCTGGGAAGCACCAAAGTTAAGTAATGAGAAAATATTAGAAACATTCGTCAACCACTATCAGGCAATAGATTGTAAAACCTTTGGCAGGTATGAAGAGAGTAAGTTCTAATGGTTCTACCGTTTCAAACATGCCAAGTCGAGAGTCACTTTAACCTTCCTACAAGTGTTAAAATCAAGAAAATCAAGCTGCAAATCGAGCTTCTCAACTGCAAACAAGAAAACCATATGCCTGAAGGTTAGTAAGAACATAATTTAATACATGGAAAATCTACGAAGTATAACTACTACAAGAAAGACAAATGGTAACAAATGCCAATTAACAAGTTAATGAAATTGAAGCAGACTGTATGCAAATGCTCCAGTGGCTGTAGCAATAAGGTATAGGTGGGCTAAGTAAAGAAACCACCTAGTCATTTGATGGATAAATGAAACAATCCTGAGAAGGATCATTAGTTTGGAGCAACCATATAGAAATAAGACAAAGCTGAAAAGATAATTTCCGATATCAGGAAGCATAGGCAACTCTCTCGGCCCTTTTCTAATAAACTAGTCACCTATAACTATGTTACTAACCAAAATATGGCCATGTTTAGAGGATTCTCAAGAGCACATATACATATCCTAGTCAAAAATGAGACTAACAAAGCTAAGATTAGCCCCTAGTTTCCAATTCTCCCCAAAAGTAAATGAAATTTCGATCCACCTGCATGCAGCTAGATCAAAATGCAAAATTTAAAGAATCAATGGTGAAGTAAATCAGCATTGTCAATAACAAAATCAAATGACACAAGAAAAAGAGAATGGTTCCCAAATGCCCAATTATTTACCGGATGAAGAATGAAAGCTTGTCTCTACTAGATTTCTAATTTCTAGACGAGCCAATTGTATTTCCTCAACCACATCTAGCAGATTATGCAAAAGCGAACAAGTAACCTGTAATACAAAAGAAGATTTTAGGATGGAGTTACTAATAAACAAGACTACCAATTATGTACACCATAATTGTGCATTAAAGCGTGAAGAAGATTTTAGGATGGAGTTACTAATAAACAAGACTACCAATTATGTACACCATAATTGTGCATTAAAGCATGAACCATTTGCAATACAGAAATGTGGAAAGCTAGAGACAATAAGCAAACAACTGCAATGTAGAAGAAAGTACTGCTTGAAGCAGATGTTTCTACCATTAAGTATTAGGAACACCCTTGTAAAGTATAAACCATAGCATCTCTAAAGAGCAATGAAAACTAAGTCCAGAAAAAAAAAGGGCCAAAAGAGACCAATACTTGAATTTCTTGTGACAAACTTCTGGAACCAGCATACTTCTTAGCATTTTCAGCCTTCACAATGTGTGCTAGTGCAGCAGAAGCATCTGTGTTAGGGAAATTCTAATCAACAAGAAACAGCAATTTGTAGATTAGAATACCCAAAGGAACTTGAATAGAACTGCATTCATTAGTTCTTCAATGCATTACCTTCATGATGTATATATCATTCAGCTTGTTTGAAATTTGTATACTAGGAGAAGGAACAGAACTTATTGATAACCTGCTTATTATCACAATAGAATATTAAATGGAGAAATATCATAATAAACATGGAATGTGCAACAGAATTAATAGGTCAAGAAAGGTGAAGTAGTAACCTTTGGCAAATGAAGCCATGGTAGTTGATAAAAACGGTAAGTTGGCCATTCTTGCTCTCCAAATCATCAAGTTCCCACAACTGAACAGATAACAAGTATGATATATTTATCATATAAAAAACAGATTTGATGTGTGGACATGTATCACTGTAAGAGTAGAAAGACCTGCAAATCCCCTCTCATGAGCCTGCAAGAATTTCTCTTCTTCACAAAATCATGAAGAAGAACAAGTGTCTCAGAATAGTTCAGCTCTCCTTTGACTTTGAAGTAATTGTGAAACATTCTGGTTAAATTAATTACATTCCTATTTAATACTTCAAACTCATGCCTCATTGTTGCCACGTCCTTACTGGAAACCTGATACGGTGAAAACCTTGCATTCAATTGGGACATTTTAACACGATATTCACAATAAGCTCAATGAAGCAATCTTGACAGCAGAAACTCAAGTTTAAAGAAGCAGCTTTAGCTAGTAGTAGTAATACTTATTATGCAAAGTTGCAAACACAACAATTAATATGTAAGAAAACAAAATTTAACTTCAGCACAGCACAGTAAGTCACTCTGGTTAACATTGCATGCTGAAACATGCCCTTTGACGTTAGGCTCAGAGAGAAATCCCACCATGGTATGTCTCTCTCATTTCCACCGATAGTTCCGATATTGATAAACATACCAAATCTCTTCTCATTCCAGAATAGTTTCATCTCCACCTTAAAAACATATTAGACATGGAATTGCGCACTTCTATGAAAAGATGTCCTCCACGCCACCGTGAACATTCTTTTTGCAACAAACCCTTCTCATTGAAAAAATGGATCCAGAAAGTTTTGCCAAAACAACCCATTCAACAAGCATGCATGATTGGCCACACATCAATAACTGTAATTACCTCACTTTTGCTCCCCAAATTGGCTAACAGAAGAGTATCATGAGCTGACTTGACTGCTTTGTCAGACATTGATAAAAGAGAAGTATGATTTGACTTCAACATCTGACAATCCTGAACTGCACAGTTTAGGAGCTGCGATCTTTTCTGCATTCAAGAATATTGGCAGGTCAAAGAACACATGGATTGAGAGGGGAATTAAGAAGGATTGCATTTAACATACCAGCAATTTCTCATGCATCACTATCATTAATTGCATTCTTGCCTTTTCAAATATTAACTTGTTCATTAACATTCTTGCTTCAGCTGCTCTGCAACAATATAAAATAAACATGTCAGCAATTCAAGTGTTAAATTGCTTTCCATAATGAAGAAACAATGAGACACACATCCATGACACAGTAATTGTGAAAATATGAGCAGCCACCTCTTTAGTCTGTCAACGCTGGATTGCTCAGCACTTCTCTGCAGCATCATTAAAGGATGTTGTATTACTGTACTTGAGTATACCATAGAAGCTGGGGATGGAATAAGCTTAACACAAACTTGATTACTCATTCAACAGACCTGAGATTGGATTTGAGAGTAAAGCATCTCATAGGTCTTAACTTTCTGAAGATGAGCCAAAATCTCTTGCAACTTTGCAATCTGAGTAAGATATAAATATACTTGAACAAGGGAATTAACAAAATTCAAACTTAAAAAGCAATCTTGAATTAATACCACACTTATATGAAGCTTATCAACTAATGAAGAGAGCAGTCCCTTTGCATCTACGGAAAGCTTCACCAAAATCTGCAAGGCAGAGAAAAGTAAGAAAGAAATAATAATGGCGACATGGAAATCCAAGAATCATTCCACGTTATTGCCTTTTAAAGATTCTGTCACCTTGTGCTTTTCAGCACCAGGCACCATTCCAAGAGTAAAAGACTTCACCATTCATATGTTCTCTCAGCTAAGTGACCTTGAAAAGGTCACCAAGCTAATTATAAATTGGCTTGACATTTTAAAGGTTTTCCTAAACTTTCAGATACGAAGAGCGAAAAAATTAAAGGATTAAGTCTTACCTCATGTCCTTGATAGATAGAAATAAGGAAAACAAAATTTCAGTAGTTTAAATTTTAGCATTTCTTTCTATTCACATGGAAAGTACCAAAGAAATCAACAGGAAGTTGCCAGAACATATCCACAACCAGAAAGAGTGAATATGGTATCAAGCAGGAGCAGAATTCATATTTGCAGACAGAAGTGCCATCAATCCTATTCACAAACATGGCAGTAATATAGAACACAAGGTCAATGTATATATGCACATACATCCCTCCAATTTTTTGGTGTTCTATCTTGTTTGTGGACAAGAGATTCACTGTCACTTCCATTAAAGCTTTGCAACATGAACTCCATGACAGAGCCCTGACTTGCATGAATATTGTTGTTCTTTATCCTGAAAACTTTGTGAGCATTGGGTGCATCTCCTACATCAGGATCTTCAATTCTTCGTTTCTGTCCAGAAGAGTTTTCTGTATATCGGGCAGGAAATTGAACAAGTGTATTATGGAGTCCCATATGGCTGTCAACATTGACCTGTCTGTTCAATTTGGATTCATGTGATGAATTGTTTGCCCCCACCACAGGATGCACATTGTTGCCATGGGATGCACAAGTTTGTTCAGCAGTACCAGCACTCTGAGTCACCTTTTCTCTAGTGGGGCTCTGATTTAACAATATATCAATTAGTTTGTCAAATTCCATAATCAACCAACGAATATCCAGCAGTATCCAAGCTAACAGAAAAACCTACAAAAATGATTGCATCACAGGTAGACTATGGAAACGAAAAACATGCTTATGTTAAGAGAGAAAGAGAGAGGGATGACCTTAAGAGAAGACGTATTTGCACTTTGGCTACAACCATTTGGTAAAAATGAAGCTAAAGGGGAGTCTTTTCCAGCCTTGGGAAGTTCCTCTTCACAATAGGCTGTCGCAGCTTCAGCAACAATATTGTTCAAGCTCCCCGAATCATGAGCTGAAGATCTACTATCCCATGAAGAAGTTCGGGAAATTTTCAATAAACTTCCAGATACAGGCTCTGAACCAGGAGAGCGACTTGGCTTATCACCTGATTTTTTTATTTCACTAAGGTCCTGAAAACAAGTATCAAGTGTGGGGGAGTTACAGTCTGCTTTTCCTTCAGCAAATAACAACTTTAACTTGTCCTTCATAGAATCAAAATGGCTATTATTGGTAACATTGGCTGCTTTATTCCTGTCCTTTCCTGTTTTAACACAGCCAAATTCATCAGACCTAGTTTCCATTTTCAAGTCAGTTAGAAATTTGTCCTGATATATGGTTGACAAAGAATTTTGGTCCAAGCTCTTTACTGGTGGAGAATCAAATCGGTCAGGTCCATTTATTATTTTCACGTCTACTTGAGGATTCAGTTTTGTTTCCACCAATATGGGGTCAGATTGAGGAGTAAATAATGTTCCTTCTAAAGGCTTCTCCAACATTATATTGTGCTGTATGACTTTGTCAACTGATCCAATTAACTGAGAGGATGAGAGCATATTTGTCACTACCTCAGTTCCTGTCTCCTTTGAAAGAGTGCATGCAGATATATGAACCAGAGGTTCCTGATTTTCTGCAAGGCCAATGGTGCCTCCATCAATGCTCAGGCCAGTAATGTTGTTACGCAGACCCATACCATCAGTATCCACAAAGGTTGTTCCTTCCATGTCTCTGCTCTTCAAACCACAACTGTATAAATGTTGTTCTAAATTGGTAATGGGTGCATACACTATCTTCTGTCTGCTACATTTGCTGTTTCCTTCAACACCAGCATTGTAAGCAGAAGCTGCAGAAGAACGGAATTTTGATAATCTGAGTTTTGAATTCTCAATTCCATCTCTTAGAGAACATGTAAGAGGAGAAGGCTCAAAAATCTTGAACATTGATTCACTTTTCTGTGAAGAAGCAGCACTCGTATCACTCTTCCCATTTTGTTTGTCCAAAAAGGATACTGGTTCTCTTGGGGAAGGAGTCATATAGGACAGCTGTCTGCTGGATTTAGCAGCAGTCAGAAACAAGTCATGCTGCTTTGTAGATATAAAGGATACAGATCCAGTTAATGGAGATCCTTGTTGTTGAGAAAAATCTTGAGTGAACTCATGATTTTTTATTCTATATGTAGGAGAACTTTTATTCTGCACTGCAGATAGATGTTCTCCCGATTCACTTTCTTTGAATGAAGTTAGTCGAGCACAATCAGTTTTTTGATCCACGTCTGTGTTACCACTAACTGCATTGAAATCAAAGTCCAGTTTATTTGTCTCAATTGCAGCTTTATTAACGTCACTGTTCACCTAGAAGTTGGAGGAAAGTATCTAGTTAGCAACTCACTGACTTGGTAAGCATAGCATAAAAATTAGCAAAAGCAAACAAGAAATTAGACCTGATCAAAAACTTGGAGGATCATCACTAGAGACATATTGGATACGTACCAGAAAAACAGTATACTGACTAACAGACAGCTCACGATGTAATGGTTTTAAATAAGTTCACATGCATCACCGCCAAAAGTTGTGTGATATCATAATACAATTCAAAACTGCTAATATAGAAAAAAAATGAGAAATAGAAAAAGGGAATTCATGCAACAACAACGTTAAAACTAAACTATTTCATTCATTGATCACACCTTAATCTTCAAGAAGTTTTAAGGATTTTATGGATAGTGAAATAGAAAACAGGAACGCTGGCAATTCAGAAAAGAGAAGCAATATAGTATGTATGTTTATGGTATAGGTCAGTATAAAAATCAAAGCAGAGGAACAAACCAAAGAAAAGTATTACTGTTCTCAGTAGGTTGCTTGTCTGGATTGCACTGTAAACAGGATCACTAGTGAGAATAATGAGTTTTCTGTATTTATATTAGAAAGATACTACAAGTATTGATAAAGGAATACATAGGTTAAACTAGGAAAATAATCCCTATAATCATGCTAAAATCCAAATGTCTATGTTATTTACATTAGCAGTATAATCCCTATGATTACGTTAACAGTTGCCATATTCTTTAACACTCCCCCTCAAGCTGGAGCATAGATATTGATCATGCCCAACTTGTTACAAATATAATTAACTTGATTCCCCGGTAATGCTTTGGTGAACACATCATCTAATTGGCTTTCTGTTCTGACATGTTGAGTTGAGATTGATCCATCTTCTAGCTTTTCCCAAGTAAAATGACAATCGACTTCTATATGCTTCATTCTCTCATGAAACACAGGATTATTTGCAATATAGATGGTTGCTTCATTGTCACACCATAAGTTCACCAAGCAAATGACGTAACCATATAATTTCACAGGTAGTCTATGCAATAGGCCTATATTCGGATTCTGCACTTGATCAAGATACAACACTCTATTTCTTACTCTTCCAAAAAACAAGATTGCCTCCAACAAAAACATAGTAACTTGTGGTAGAGTGCCTGTCTAAAAGATCTCCTACATAGCCCACATTTGTCAACCTTCTATAGTGTGGTGACCATAATTTTGATACAAGATGCCACGTCCTGGCACACCTTTTAGATATCTCAAAATATGAATAACAGCATCCCAATGTGAGGTTCTAGGAGATGACATGAACTGACTTACAACACTTACTAAAAAGGCAATATCAGGACAAGTGATAGTAAGATAGTTCAATTTTCCCACAATCTTCCTACATTTTTCTGGATTCTCAAGCAAGTCTCAACCTTCAACTTTTAACATCACATTTGGTATCATAGGCGCATCACACGTCTTTGCCTCAATAAAACCAGCATCATTTAATAATCTGGAAAGCATTTTCTTTGAGATAGATAGATCCCTTTATGACTGCGAGAAACTTCAATTCCTAAGAAGTATTTCAAGGCTCCTAAATCCTTTGTCTAAAAACGAGTCCCAAGGAATGCTTTCAACCTTGTGATTCTCGCTTCATCACTTCTAGTGACCACTATATCATCCACATATACAACCAATAAAATACACCCAGAACTAGATGATGCAAAGAACACTAAGTGATCATATGCCCTTCTTCGCAAGCCAAACTCAATCATTACAGTATTGAATCTCCCAAACTAAGCACGAGGAGATTGCTTCAAGCCATACAGAGACTTCCGTAATTTGCACATTTTCCCTGACTCCCCCTAAGCAACAAATCTAGGTGGTTGCTCCAAGTAAACCTCTTCAAATAACTCCCCATGTAAGAATGTATTCTTCACATGAAATTGGTGAAGTGCTCAATTGTAAGTGGTAGCTAAGGAGATAAACAATCGAACAAGAGAAAGTTTTGCAACTGGAGAAAATGTCTCAGAATAATCCGCCTCATATGTCTGAGCATATCCTTTAACAGCCAACCAAGCTTATAGTTGAGCAACAAAACCATCAGGATTCATTTTAACAGTGAACACCCACTTACAACAAATGACTCGTTTCTCTAAAGGGAGAAGCACAAGATCCTAAGTATGATTTTGCTCTAAGGCCATCATCTCTTCTTTCATTGCAACTTTCTAACCATCATGAGCCAATGCTTCAGCAAGGGACGTTGGGACAACAACAGAGTCTAAGGAAGCTACAAAAGACTTGGAGGAGGGAGATAGAGCATGATAAGATACAAAAGAAGAAATAGGGCAAGTGCATGTGCGTTTACCTTTATGGAGAGCAATAGGAAGGTAAAGGCTAGCATCTGGTAGTGGTGAGGAATCTAGAGACGAAGCAAACTGGGTTGGGTCCATCTCTTGGATGATGGGAGGTGCCTCAATAGACTGTTGTACACATCAAGAATAAACCTGACAAATAACAGGTCGAAAAGGAGGAGAAACTACTTGTTCACTGATAGTATAAATAAGAAAATTGTCCCCTGAATCGCTACAGTGCCAAGAAGAAGGCACAGGAGAACCAAAGAAGGGGGTATTTTTGAAAAAGGTAACATCAGCAGAGACCAAGTAACGACCCAACGAAGGAGAGTAACAACGATATCCTTTTTAAGTACGAGAATATCCCAAAAAGACATACTTAAGAGATTTGAGATCCAATTTCGAGACTTGAAGTCGCATGTCTTGAACAAAGCAATTACACCCAAAAATTCAAGGAGTAAGAGGGAATAATGTAAATGAAGGAAAGAGAAGGGAATATGGAATCTGACCATCAAGAATAGAAGAAGGCATTCGATTGATTAGGAAACAAGCAGTTGAGACTGCATTGGCCCAGAAAACTTTTTGGGACTTGCATATGGAACATTAGTGCCTAGGCAACTTCTAACAAGTGACGGTTCTTTCGCTCTGCTACACTATTTTGTTGAGAGGTAACAATACATGATGACTAATGAATAATAAAATGCTAAGAGAGATAAGATTGAAAAGTATGGGAAACATACTCTCAAGCATTATCACTTCTCAAAATGCAAATGGATTGTTTAATTGAGTCTTAATTTCAACATGAAAGGCACAAAATATAGTAAACTAATCGAGATTTCATAGCATAAAGCTAAGTAACTCAAGAATAATCATCAATAAATGTCAAAAAAATAACAAAAACCAGATTTGGATAGAATAGGACAAGGTCCCCATACATCAGTATGCACCAAGTAAAAGAAAGACTCAATATGTTTATTTAGTCTAGGAGAATAAGATACTCTATGATGCTTAGTAAATTGACAAGCTTCACACTCTAAGACAGATTTTGGTTTAAGACTAGGACATAACTTTTGTAAAACTATGATAGATGAATGACCAAAACGACAATGAAGTTGCATAAGGGAAGATGAGCTTGTGCAAGCAATCGATCAAGGTACTATTTCAGAAGTCGAATCAAGAGCATACAAGCCATTCACCAAACACTCTTTACCAATAATCTACTTCGTTCCAAGATCCTGAAAAAGATAATAATCGGGATAGAAAACAACACAAAAATTGAGACTTTTGGTGAGTTGGCTAATAGATAATAGGTTGAAAGGGAATTGTGGTAAACATAAAACAAATGATAATGGGAGAGATTTTGTTGGGTTTGCTGTCCCACATTCAATTACAGAAGCGGTCGATCCATTGGCTAAAGTAACACAAGGTTAATTAGTACTAGACTTGAAAGAACAGAGGAAACTTGTGTTGCCGGTCATATAATCAGTAGCACCTGAGTTAATAACCCAACTACGAGATGAGGTGGAGAGACAGGCAACAAGGTTACCAGTATTAGCCAAAGTTGACAAACGAGCATATACTTTTGTAAAGGAAGGAAGTGTCTTACTAGTTAACAATTGTGTCCGTGCCACGTCATATTCAGAACTTAACCCTGCTAAGAAACACTATACCACAATCTGCTCCTCCTGTTCTTGCATTTACTTTATGTCAACAACAATGGGAAACATGGCTCACTTTCTTCAAAGGCTTGTTTTACTTCAATATAGTACTCAACTAGAGAGCGACCTCTTTATTCCGCTCAATAAATCTTTAAAAATAATTCATGAACACGAGACAAATCTTGTTTGCAAGCATACAAAAATTCAAGATATTCCTATAGTTCTTTGACACTATCACAAGGATTCACAACATCATCACAAGTTGGGTCTAGAGTATTCTGGATTTGATTAAACAATTTATAATCCTCCATTAACCATTTCTTGGAGGAGCAACAACATCAAACTTAAGAGGCATATTACTAGTTAAATGATCTTCCAAATCTACACTAGGCACAAATTTGCAAATAGTCCTTTTCCATTGTGCATAGTTTTTCCCTCCGGTCAATTTTCTATCAGTAATTTTGGATGAACTCAATGTGACTTCAGTAATAGTTTTCTTATCCCCACCCATATCACTACTCTCACACCTGGAAGAATAGGGACTGTCTACCACACCAACACAACAAAAGCGAGCTACGTAAATCAGAAACCCTCACCCCTAGAAGAATAGAGAGCTATGAACTGTCTACCACAGCAACACAAATCAGCAATACCCGGAAACTGATCAGATATTCAGGCACGGACAGAGGAGGTGACACCGAAGGAAGTAACTGGTTCAGCAGACGGTAGCTCATGCGTTAACGCGTGGAAACGGCATCTGCGACTAGGCGACGCGTGGGGGTCACGCACTGGAAATCCGATGACCAGATTTGAAGGGATGGCCGATCGGCACCAATAGAGTCTTGCGAAGGAGGAGGTCAGAAAAAATTTTCTCCAAAAAATTTGTCACCCACACAATCAGTACACTACCTCACGATAAGGCAGAAAACAAAAAACAAAAAACTTTCAAAGAAGAGACCCATAAACTTGACTAGGCTCTGATACCATGAGAAGAATGAGTTTTCTATATTTCTATTAGAATGATACTACAAGTATTTATATAGGAATACATAGGTTAAACTAGGAAAATAATCCCTATAATCATGCTAAAATCCTATGTCTATGTTATTTACATTAGTCGTATAATCCCTATGATTACATTAACAGTTGCCATATTCTGTAACAACCAGCAGCCAAATGTTGATTTCTATGTGAAAAACAGTCACATGTGAGAACAGAATTGCCATTTACCTTAGGCACATCTTCAGCACAGATGTCAATTGTCACACCAATGTCATTATTTCTATCTTCACAATCTTTTTGTATCATATGGACACTTCCATTCAGTTGGGGCACAGAAGTGCCAGTCTCAGTTGATGGTTTAGGATCTATAGATTCTGAAACAGAGACAACACTCAAAACTTTGCTATCTTCTGCAAAAAGTGCTTCAAGCTCCGGAGATAATTTCCCATAATCATAACTGCGCATGTTTTCTCCTACAAGACTCATGTCATTGGAATCTCTACCACCACTAACTTTCTCAACAGGAGGCGGAAATTGTGAAAGTAACTTAGTTTTTGTTAGTACCATAGAACTACCAGAAACAGGTGTAGGAATGTCAAAAGGTGATTTCTCTTCAAATACAAGGCAATCCATGGTTGGAGTCTTAAGACCTTCTCCGGATTCAGACCTTGCAAGACTTCGGTAATGCATTGAAAATGCAGTTGAATCCATCGTAACATCATGGTTATCATCCGAGGCAACAGAATCAAATAGTTGTCCAGGTCTAATGAAGCTTGCTGAAACAGGGCCAAAAAAGTTGTCCTCTGCAAAAGAAGCAGGAAAAAAGAGCTTCAACTATAACAGACATATTGTGGTTTTGCAGACATATGAAGTATATCCGCAACTGATTAAATTCTTGTCAAAGTTCGTTTATAATTTCAACTTGAGGCATATCCCTAATTGATTAAAAACTGCTTCTGGAACTAAAACTGACCTTCTAAAAGCTAACATTTCAAAAGTGAGTTATCAAAAGTAGGGAAGTGGAGTATACAAGCACTTAAGGGCACTAAAAAAGAAGGAAACATTAAAAATTCAACAAAAAGAAGTGATGAAATGCACCATCATTAGAAGTAGCAGACCCAACGACACTACTACTCCCAGGAGACGGCGAATGAACTGGCCGCAAAAATGACTTCCTGGAGTCAAGAATGTCTTCTTCGTCCTCTTCGTCTCCAGAGGGAGACAATTCCTTGGAGTCGTCACTATCACCGAGGTCTCTGAAAAATCCCAGAACCTCCTCCTCGCCGTCAGAGACATTGGATTTCTTGGCAGCGGAAGAGGAGTCGGGAGGGGTCTCGTAGTCCTCGTCGCGGTTGAAGATGTGAACGGAGGTGATCTCGCGGTCGGCAAAGCTGACCCGACGAGAGCGCTTCTTTCGGAGCGCAATGGTCTCGTCTTCAGTCTCAGAGTCGCAGGATTTTCTCATTTCTCAGGTATAGAGAAAATTAGGGCTGGATCAGCACTCTTAGGCGGAAATTGGGAGACATCGATTCTCTTTTTGTGCGGGAAAGGACCATAACAGGGCAATTTGAATCAACAAGCCTGTCATTTTCTTCCTTTTGAATAGTCCCCTATATCAATAAATAGTATACATACATACATATATATATATATATATGCACACGTACACGCACATGCCACGCAACGAAACTCTCTTAAAAGCTTCACAGAAGTTCTACTTGTACCAAATATTCTTTTCATAACTTAATTCTAGTGTATATATATGTACCCAAACTACTTCAAATGATTGTTTAACACACAAATTAGCTATTATAATGGCTAGTTTATGGGATTATTCGATCTCTTATCATTAGCTAGTTAATGGAAATTTGGCTAGGGTATCTGCTATTGGAAAATTGGGGCAAGATCTGCTTTAGCATGCAATGGAATAAACATAAAACTTTTTCATTTGATTTTTCAAAAGCCTAGATCACTTAGGCTATGTTTGGTTGATGGTTTAGTAATGAAATGAAATAAAATATAATATTATTTTATTATTTGAGATGAGGGTTTATAATGGAATGAAATATAATAGGATGGAATGGGAGAGTTTCACATTACATCTCATTCCATTATAAACAGTAAAAATGAATTACCTCCAAGTTGAGGGATTTAGGCTAAAGTATAAAATGATAAATATGTACTACCTAATATACCTTCAATAATTTTTTATAATACAAATTATACACTCAACCATATTAACATATGTTTCGTTCTATCAAGGGTAGAATAGTCATTCATTCATTGTTATGCATAAATTCCATTCCATTCTATCCATTTTATAAACATCATTTCACTATATTACATTGTGAACCCTTCTATCCCTTCCAAAAAATAATTTTCTAATTTTACATCCATTTATGTTCCATTCCATTATAAACCATTCCAATCCATTAAAAATCTTATGTCCAACCAAACATAGCCTTAAAATTTTATAATGCTTATGTCGATGCACCAGTTAACTTTGGATATCATTGTGCGTTAATTGTTAGAATACGATCACCAACATGCTCCTACTAGTACTTATGCATCTCGTTATATTCAAAATTTGAACTTAAAAAGATAAGATTGAGAGGTAGAATAGAGGGAAGCAAAAGGAAAACATCAACGTTGGGTTTGGTTACGTCTCCGTCGGTAAAGACAGATAACAAAACACAAAAATCCTGTGACTTGCAGTGTTTGTTTGCTGACCCAACTTATTTTTATTCTGACTCTAGATCACAAAAACATAAATTTTTTGTTCCTTCCAAAACCGTGGGACAAGATTTCTTGTCCCTGTGACAGAAACAAAACACATAAGCAACTTCCAGAAATACCCCTCCCCCTACGACACCGTATGATTATGGTTATGATTATGATTATGATTAGGATGATGATGATTATTATTATTATTATTATTATTATTATTATTATTATTATTATTATTATAATGATGATGATGATGATGATTCTTCTTCTTCTTCTTCTTCTCATTATCATTATTAGTATTACTATTATTATTGACTTTTGATTGTTATTAACTTTTGATTATTATTATTATTATTATTATTATTATTATTATTATTATTATTATTATTTTTACTACTACTACTACTACTACTACTACTACTACTACTACTACTACTACTACTATTGTTATTATTACTCA
>JANZLX010000009.1:7572923-7585682 GCA_025531955.1 Erythroxylum orinocense | reverse complement strand
TAAGAAAGAAGAAAAGCTGAAAGCCTGAAGAGGCTAAGTGAGAAAAGAATACTTGCTGTAAGAGACCTGAAGAGGCTCGATGAAAAGAATACTTGTATTTTGAGAAGTATAGTGAAATTTTAGAAAGAATTCTAAGGACTGGACGTAACCCACGGTTTGGGGTGAACTAGGATAAAATTGCTGTGTTAACTTCTACTCTAAACTCTCAAATTTTATTCTCATTGTTTTTATACAAGTACTTAGAAGTTAATTGCAATACATTGTGATATTTTCACTTAATAGTTTTTGAGAAAGCAAGTTTTTCAAAAATATATAAGAGGATTGTATTTACGAAAAAGAATACACAATTCAACCCCCCTTTTTGTGCATTTTGTATATCAAATATAAAGTCTATATTTACGCATGATTTACTTCAATCTGAGGGGATTGACATATTCCGATTTTAGATACAACTGGAAGTTCTTTCTATTTTGTGTGAAATTTATCGCTTTCCAGCTGCGTCAAATAATGTTTTTGAAATGAAGGCGATGTTACGAAAAGATGTAGAAAGAGAGACTATTCTTATAAATGAAATGATATCACTTTTCTTTAATGAAAGTATAATAGCTAAATGCCTTCGTTTTCACCTTAATAGAGTGTAACAAATACTTAAAACACACAAATTATCCTTAAAAATGATCCACCTTATTATATATTTATTAAAACAATCGAATCTTTAACTAATCAATTGAATATTTCTGCTTCTCTCTGTTTTGTTTAACTCTCTTCCAATTTCTGTCTGCTCCTTTTGAAAATCTTTCCTTCTCTCATCTGCATTTGCTGACAACGTTTCTAATTTATATTTTCAAGTAACAGACATCATTTTTTATTTCATAGATCTACATATAGGAGTGTCTGTATATATATAATTGATACATGTAACTAAGGTTACAAAAGTTAAAATTAAAAAATTAAAAAAATTTACAAATTCTCTGTTCTTGCACTTTTCAAGATTTAAAATACTTGCTACACAGGAAAACATTACAACCACTTTAGTAATAATGAATGGTTAATTACATAAAAATGATAAATTAATAAAGGAAAAAATTTCAAAGCCATTATTTTAGCAGACTATCAGAAGTAATTCTAATTAAACTATTTTTTTAGATTAAACATCTAATGATAAAAGCATAATGATGAAGTTTTTCCACTCCTAGGTAGAATTTATTTATGATAATGACTAACAAGATAGCATAATATTTTTTAAAATTTCAAAAATATATTCCAAAACTAAATCAATTTTTACAAGCTTAATAATACATTAAAGAACTTAATTACTACTCGAATTTAAAAACATAAGGAAAGACACAAGTATAATGCTATTATAATTGTCTAGTGTTAATTACCAATAGCTAAGGCAAATCTAGCTTAATCCTTTCTTGTTGGTTCAAAGTTTTCATGTATTTTTTTTTTTGGTTTTTCACGAGATGTCTTAGGAGGGTCCAAACTATAGGAAGGTACCTTTAAGCCATCCACACCCAAACTAATCTCCGCTCAAGCCGGATAGGTCTCTCGTGGGAGGCAAAGCTCTGGCCTCAAATTTTAAACAGCTGTATACATGAGAGCGGCTCGAACACGCGACCTCACTTAAGCCAAGAGAGCGCCCCCTACCAACTCGCCTATGCCTTGGGGTTATTTTAGGGCTGCATACATGAGAGCGGCTAAATACATGTAGAAGTTATTTTAGGACTACAAGTTGCATGGAGATGATTATCAACTTGTCCTTGATTTTTTCCTTTACTTGGAATAACTTAGAGTTTCTTTCCTTCTAAATAGAGTACATAGTACTTCCACAAGCAATGATATGGATGCTTTTATCACCGTTTGATAATCTCCTTCCTTTGTCTAGTTTCTCAATTATGTTAGTCAAAGAGAGGCTAGTTTTAGTGAGCTCACACAACTTTGGCATTTTGTTCCATATGTATGTAGAGAATTCATAACGGAAGAACAATTGATGCAATGATTCATAACTTATTTTATAGAGATAACATATCTATGTTGAGTTGAGAAAGCTTAACTTATTTATGGTTTCCAAATTTTGCTTATAAACAAGCCAAATAAGGAAGGAGACTTTAAGAAGATTCTTTTTAAACCAGATAATTCCATGCTAGGCCACTTTCTACAAATATGGTAGGAATGAATCTCTACAAAAGGCATTGATAAACCTCCAAGAAGAATGTTTTGACCAGGCATAGGATTCTTTCACACTTTGCTTAAGCCTGTAATATGGAATAAGGTTCATAAATAATAACAAGTTAGCAACCAGTTCGTTCTTATTTATTAGCTCCTTAACCTTATAGGATTTAGGGCATAGATGTTTTAGAGTTAGATACAGGCTACTCCTATAAAGTGGTTTTGTTCCTAACTTTTTATATGCTCATGCCTTTTAGAAAAAAATTGGATGCAAAGAGCTTCTTTTTAGTTAACATTTTTATCACTACAAGAAAAATAGAGGTTAACAACGGAAATTACCAACGGAATGTGTACAAATTCCGTCGGTAAGCTTATTTAGCAGCGGAATTTACTGACGGAACAAAGCGTCGAAAATATGGCTGTCGGTAAATTTACCAACGGAAATTATGCATACCGTCGGTAAATTTATCGATGGTTATTTCTTTCGGTCGGTAAAAATTTCTGTCAGAAATTTTCCAACGGAATTTTTTTTCCGTCGGTAAATACCAACGGAAATTTTTTTCGTCGGTAAATTTGCTAAAAAATATTTTTTAAAATTTACCTATAAAGTGTTCAGTTTCTCTGATTACCTTCTATTTCTTAGGCAAGACATTCATCGAGACAAGGGAAGTTTGACTAGTGTTTATGGACCCATCTAAGCTTTGTCTCGGTAATAAACTATGTCTCGTGGTTAACTCCCTGAACTTGGTCAGAGAAATTGTTCGAGCCCAAGACAAAATCTTTGCGAACCACACCCGATCTCGCCCTGCTAGAATCAGAAATTTATCACTACCATTTATAACTTAAAGTTATTTTCCAATCACAAAATACACAAATAAACGAAAGTAATTAAATACCTAAATTAACTTTCATCCAATATACAAAAAAACACATGACAGTAGTTGTAAAAATACCTCCACCAAAGGACACGAAGACAATGGCCAAAGAAGACAACTTCGACGAGTAGAAAAGGAGTCCACAATAGGGAAACCAGAGAGAAGAAAGCTGAAAAGGAGACACAAGAAGAAGGAAGAAGGAAGAAGAAAACGTGGAGGGGAGGGGGGGAGATGTCGGGTGAGCTAATATTTAAAAAGAATTTACCGACGGAATTACCGACGGAAATTTTCGTAGGTAAATTCAAAAAATTTTTATTTCGCCAATAATTCCCGCCTTTTTACTGATGGAACGAAAATTTCCCTCCAAATTTATTACCGACGGCTCCTTTTTTCCATCGCTAACTTGTAGCGATTACCGACGGAAACTGTTACTGTCCCTAAAGTTCGTTGCTAATATTGGCGGGATGATTTTCCTCCATTTTTATCGACGAAAAATTAAAACTGTTGCAAAACAAAATTTTTTCACGTCGATTTTAGCTACGGAAATAAGTTTTCCGTCGTTAATTTGCTACGTTTTATTTTTCATCGTTAAATGAATTTTTTACGCCGACATTAGCGACGGAAATCATATTTTTGTCGCTAATTAGCTACGTTTTATTTTTCGTCGGTAATTTTTTGTCGCTAATTCTTACTTTTCTTGTAGTGGATATATGTTGAAAATACAAAGAAGATTAAGGCATGAGATGGGACAGCCCCGTGCACATGAATTTAATGGTTAGTAAATCAAAGGGAGAGTGGCAAGTAGGGAAGCATGAAATGGCATGCAAGAGACGTGGAAGCATGCACCAAAACGACATTGCATCACACACCCAGCAAAAATGACAACGCATACAATAACTGGGAAGGAATAAATAAAGGCGCAGATCACTAGGACAAAACGCTAACGACGTCTAAGTATTCTCTACGTTTCACGTAAAGTCCTATAAAAATGCAAACATTTTCTAGACGTAGCGAGTGTTTTAAATGGAAATGCACAGTAACGAAAAGTGGTGAACACTGTAGATGGATCGGATATTAATTCATTAAATGAAGACAGAACAGTAGCGAACAGAGAAGGGAGGCACAATAGAGAGTAGATAAGGGGTTTCGGTTGGGAAATGTGACGGGGAGCTGAAGCATGTTTTTTAGGAGAGACTTATAAAGGGCTAGGCATTTTGATGTTGGTTTGAAAGTGACGTTGACAATTCGGGTTAAGTATATTTCACTATTTTTATTGTTTCTTTCTTATTAGAAATTGATTATGTTATCTTGTGTTAATTGAATTGAGTATTGTGAAAAAATGATTTTAATGCATTTATTGAATCATTTATTTGCAATCCTATTGCTAAAATTTTGATATAATTTGTAATTGTTATGTTGAAATTCATGTGTAGCGATTTATGATTTGTAATCATTAAGGATAACATAACCTAGGTTAAATGACACATCGTATGTGGTTAACACCTTGATTAATTGGTTTTTCTAATTCGTAATGCTACTACCTAATTAAATCTAGAGATCATATTTTAAGTTATTCGATAGTTAGGTTTAATTAACGATCGTATCTTGATTAAACATTACCTAAGGGAAAACTTAGTTTAATTATTAACCCATGATTAATAGTTGTTAGGAGAGGTTTAAGAACAACAAATCAATAAAATATGTTTAATTAGGGTGTAGATCGAGATTAAACCAAAGAACTGGGTCCCTACCGAATTTTTCACTTTTATCATTTTTCACATGTTTTTAGTCTCATAGATTGTGATCTTAATAGAGATTTTTCTTTATTAAAAGGTTTGTTTTCAAATAAAGATAATCAAGGAGCAGATGATTCTAATAATTTAATCATACATTGTATTTCTGATATTTCTCGTAGATTAGTTCTAAAATTAGTACCTACTTTTGCTACATCATTAAATAATTGGTCAATATAAAATTTATCTGTATTTTTAAATTCAATAATATGATGTGAATTAGTTAAAGGATACAAATTGGCGTTTAAGAGAAAATAAGACAACAAAGTATGTTTACTTGCGTTTTTATCTTTTCATCATTTATCATCTATTTTTATTTAATAATTATTTATGTTTTTAAACCCATTATTATCCTTTTATATGCTAGTTTAACTTATTTAGATAAAAATATTCTTATAGATTTTCTTAATGATTGTTTGATCTATAAATTTAACAATATTCTTATCAGCTTTCTTCTTAACAAAATCTATTATTAATATCTATTTGTGCTATTTGTAGATCTATTCATTTATTAGTAATACATATGGAAACAAAAATAAAAGTTAGCCAACAATGCATCAAAACATTTACCTCAACATATACATTTCTTATATCTATTCATGCTTTTACAAATACTCTTCAGAAAATATTTATTAATAATCATAAAAACTTTATATCATCAAGAAAAAGAAGAAATAAAACAACTTTATAAACGTTTTCAAGAATATTATCAAACTCATATATTACTAACTATTGTACTATCTGTAATCACCTACATACTGAGATCATGTATTTTGAAAATTTAGTATCTCAATATAAAATAGAAAAAGATTATTATGAAGAACGATATAATTATATACAATTTTTCATTAATAGTAATGGATTAATACCTATTAAAGAAAAACTTGATATTACTACTAATCTTTATACTTCATATAGTCAAGATTTACAAAATACGAATAATCTTTTAACCGATCATAAAAGACTTCTTCATTAATATGTAAGAAATAACTACATATAATATCTTAGATGTAGATACTTTAGAATTAACTGAACCTATTGGAATTTTTCATATTAATACATTATTATCAAATGAAAAATAAAAACAAATTGCCAAAACACAGTTAAATCTTAAAGCTGGACAAGATATTAATCATCATCTCGTTAAAAATATAATAAATAGTAAAAATATTATTTCTTGTGGAAAACTAATTCATGAAACACCTATCAGAATAGACTAAAGTAATGGATGTATTTGCATAAATCTAATAGATTAAGAATAAATTTATAAACAATTATAAAAAATTTCAGATGAAAAACGACACAAAATATGATATGATATGATATGATATGATATGATATATATATATATATATATATATAATTCAAATTTTATTAAAATCTACTTTCCAAGAAGGAATAGACTCTTCAATGCGAATGACTATCAAAGACGAACGTATGAATAATTTAAACGATTAAGTGATAAGAATAATAAATGGAAATTTAGCTTATGGAAAAATAAAATTTAATACTCGTTTAAAGTTAGGAATTCCTTTACAATCACATAATTTAGATGAAATTATTACTATTGCTTATAAATTATATAGAGAAAATTTAATGACTATAGGATAATAGCCTTTTTAAATTACTTATCATATTAGTTATGCTTTAACTAATTCTTTTGACTCTACTATTAATTTTAGTATTTTATCAAGTTTTTCATTTGTTTTGACACGAGCATTATTTCATTTGACTCTACTATTAATTTTAGTATTTTAGATAATACCCGTTTTAAATTACTTATCATATTAGTTATGCTTTAACTAATTCTTTTGACTCTAATATTAATTTTAGTATTTTATCAAGTTTTTCATTAGTTTTGACTCAAGCATTATTTCTTTTGACTCTACTATTAATTTTAGTATTTTAACAAGTTTTTCATTTATAAGGTTTGACTCCGTCATTATTTCTTTTGACTCTACTATTAATTTTATTATTTTATCAAGTTTTTCATTTATAGGGCATAATATTTTGGATATTTTTTCAAAGTTTTGTTGTAATCATTTTTAATCTTATTAAATTCATAATAATTTTGAATTAAAGGTAATATATTAGTAATTATTTCTTTTAATTGAATTTCAAAATTTATTTGTTTATCTATTAATTCATATAGTTGTTTAGTAATACTCATAAAGTATTTTTAATGTGTTCTGTTAATTCTTTAAGTTGATTTTTAATAGTTGAAAAAGGGTATTATCCTATAGTCATTAAATTTTCTCTATAGAATTTATAACCAATAGTAATAGTTTCATATAAATTATGTGATTGTAAAGGGATTCCTAACTTTAAACGAGTATTAAATTTTATTTTTCCATAAGCTAAATTTCCATTCATTATTCCTTTCACCTGATCGTTTAAATTATTCATACGTTCATCTACGATAATCATACGTATTGGAGAGTCTAGTCCTTCTTGGAAAGTAGATTTTAATAAAATTTGAATAATAGATAGATGTATATATCCTATTTTATGTCGTTTTTTGTCTGAAATTTTTTGTAATTGTTTATAAATTTGTTCTTAATCTATTAGATTTATGCAGATATATCCATTACATTGGTCTATTCTGATAGATGTTTCATGAATTAGTTTTCCATAATAAATCATATTTTTATCTTGTCCAACTTTAAGGTTTAACTATGTTTTAGCAACTTGTTTGTTTTTCATTTGATAGTAACGTATTAATATAAAAAATTCCAGTAGATTCAGTTAATTCTAAAGTATCTACATCTAAGATATTATCTGTAATTATTTCTGACATATTAGTGGAGAAGTCTTTTATGTTCAATTAATAGATTATTCGTATTTTGTAAATCTTGACTATATGAATTATAAAGATTAGTAGTAATATCAATTTTTTCTTTAATAGGTATTATTAATCCATTATTATTAAAGAAAAATTCTAAATAATTATATCGTTCTTCATAATAATCTTTTTCTGTTTTATATTGAGATACTAAACTTTCAAAATACATAATCTCAGTATGTAGGTGATTACAGATAGTACAATAGTTAGTCATATATGAGTTTGATAATGTTCTTGAAAACATTTTATAAAATTGTTTTATTTCTTTTTTTTCTTGATGATATAAAGTTTTATGATTATTAATAATATTTTCAAACGTATGAAGAGTATTTGTAAAAGCATAAATAGATATAAGAAAGGTATATGTTGAGGTAAATGTTTTGATGCATTGCTTACTAATTTTTATTTTTATTTCCATATTATTATTAATAAATGAATAGATCTAGCATAAATAGGCATTAATAATAGATTTTGTTAAGAAGAAAATTGATAAGAATATTGTTAAATTTATAGATCAAACAATCATTAAAAAAATCTATAAGAATGTTTTTATCTAAATAAGTTAAACTAGCATATAAAAAGATAATAATTGGTTTAAAACATAAATAATTATTAAATAAAAATATATGATAAATGATGAAAAGATAAAAATGCAAGTAAAATACCTTGTTGTCTCGTTTTCTCTTAAACATCAGTTCTAAGGCTAAAGCGAGAAGTTTAGAGACTGGACAGGAGTATGGAAACTAGGAGTTTATTTTTTCACACTGAGTTTTAGGTTGAATAAACTAAAAGATAAAAAGTTCCATTGAGAATTTGACATAATTGTTATGCTTAATGTGTAACTTGTTGGTTTTTTTAGGATTAGTATTAAAAAAATGGAGCGACCTGTACTATGAACTAATAAATATAGAACGAACTAATAAATATGGAAATAATAACCAACTCGTTGCTTCACATTATCTGGATCTAAAGAAAGAGTCAAAATAGACTATATTGGTCCTATCAATCTATATTGATCATATAAATATAGTAAATGAAGTCCTTTTTGTATAAACAAAAGAAAAAATTCTGAATATGAGTTGTAAAGCAAAATATAAAATATTGCGGATAAATGGAAAGGTGAGAGAAAGAAAAGAAAAAGATATCAATGATAGACTCCTTTGAGACAGTGAAGATTGAATTGATTAATAAGATCACATTCAAATTCATATTTTGGAGGGTCATCAATAAAAGGGTACATGCTATTGTTGATGCCAATTTATATATATGTTAGACAAGATAACTGTACATCTACTTCCTTTAGGGTCTCTATTTGTTTGAAAATAGGATAACTGCTAAATACTTTAATAAATATTTATCTTTCTTTAGCAAATCTCTCCTTGTAATTTTTAACTGCAAGAATAAATCCGACGGGAAATTCTGAAAGGATGGCTAAATTGGTTAGGTAAATGGTATCCATTAATCCACTTTGAAAAAAGAGAAAAGTGGTAAGTGCATCTGCTTCAGGGAAAATAATTGCTTTTGGTCCATAACGTCCTTGGTTTTGAGGGTAATACTGAAATATTTTTTGATCTTCTTTCCAATCAGTTAATGCTTGAAAACAGTTGTAAACTATTTTAGAGGTTATCTTTTTCATTTCTTCCTTGAGAGCTTTAGTAGGGATGGAATTGATTTTCCCATGTTAATGGGTTTTCCAAGGGTTTTCATTAAAGAGGAGGTTGGTTGTTTTTCAAAGATTTGTTTATATTGAGGTTGTAAAGAAGGCTCTTTAAATTCTACTGAGGCTTTTCCTGCTTCAATATGGGTGTTATAGCTTTGATGAATAATGGAAGATTTACCTGTAATGTGAACAACAACTTTATGCCATTCATCATAGATACCGACCATGGGTCTATTAAAAATGACATATGTCTTGGTTTCCTTGAAGTCAGCTTTTCTCTGAGAAAGAGGTAAAGGTATTTAGGTGTTATTGGCTGAATGTTGGGTGTTTGGACATTAGCTAATTGGATATTTGTAGTTGGTGATTAGTCATTGGATATTTGTTTTTCAATAAGAGTAATAGTGGCTCATAACTGGTTGATTTCTTTTGTTACAGTGGCCACTTGTTGTTGAAGATCAGTTAACTCATTTTCTTTTTTGATGAGTGATTCCTTCAAGCTAAGGATAGCTATTTCCATTCCCTTGTTAATATACCTACAAGACTGTTAGTAGAATATTTGATATAATTAATTTGAAAATTGTAATGATTTAATTCGAGTTGTCATCTAATCAATCTCCCTTGATTATAATTAGTTTTAATGTTGCATCTGGTGAATCCACATAAATACTTAGGATCTGTTTGAATATGAAATTCAACAGCTAATAAATTATTTTTCCATTTTCTTAATGTTTTAATACATGTAAGTGTTTCCTTTTCATGAATGGGATATTTCTTTTCAATGGGATTAAAAGCCCCATTGATATATTTACATAAAAGATATTCCCTTAAGTTGGGTGGTTGTGCCAAAAGGCAGCCAACCCATGTATCAATACTTGTATCTATTTGTACAATTAATGTATTCTTAGCATTATAATTATATAATGCTTGTAAATCTTTACAAAGATTTTTTAATAATTTTACTATTTTTGTATCTTCATCAGTCCACATCCATTGAGTTTTTGTACTACATTTAAATTGTAACTGTTTTCTTGCTTTAGCGAGATCTTTAAGAAATTTTGATCCGTTATATAATTTAATAATCCTAAAAATTTTTTAATCTTAGTTATATTTTTAAATATGTCAAGAAAATTATGTAAATTTTCAAGAATATTAGGTTGTAATTTGAGAAATCCATTATAAAATTCTATACCTAAATATTTGATATTTTGTTGTGCTAATTTAATTTTATTTTTGCTTAGAATTAATCCTTTATGCTAACATCTCGATAAGACTTGTTTTACTTTTTGTAAATGATCTTCTTTATTTTTATTGGAAAAATAAATAATCTATATAGGCTAATGAAATTCTTTTAATCCTTCTAAGTTATTATCCATAAATCTTTGATAAATTTCACTGGGCTTGTTTTAATCCAAAGGGTAATACATTCCATTGGTAATATTTTTGTGGTGGACAAGTAAAAGTTGTTAATGGTTTTGTATTTTCGTGTAATCTTAATTGTCAATATCCTAATTTTACATCTAGTGTAGTAAACCAATGGTGTCCTTTCAATCGACTAATAATATAATCTTTTCGAGGTAATTTAAATGCATCTCTTATAGTAGCTTTATTTAATTCTTTATAGTTAATTGTCATTCGTCTTTTACCATATTTTTGTTCAAAATGGTTATTTAAATAAAAAGCTGGGGCTGAATGTTTACTTGTGCTAGGTGAGATTAATTGTTTTTGTAATAATTTGGAACATTCAGTAATAAATTCTTGTACATCTTGTTATGAATATGGTATGTTATTTTTAATATTAATTTCTGTTGTAGGATCTTTTAATTTTATTTCAATTAATTGATTATTAATATTTTTATAGGGTTAAGTGGATTTTCACTACATACTTTTTCTATTAAGGTTTCTATGTCATTTTGTAGAGTTAAATTATTAAGAAGATAAAATTGTAATTGATTTAATTTTTTAGTTACAAGTTGTAAAGTTTTATAATAAGTTGAATGATATATAGGAATTGTAAGAATGATAGATTTTTTTATTAAAAGAATTTATTATTGGTGTTTTTAAAGTTATGTAATGTAAATATTGGCAAAAGGGATTGTATAATTTAAGAAAATTGTTTCCTAAAATCAATGGTAATCTTGATTCTTGTTGATATATTGATGGTATTATAAATGTATGATTTTCAATAATAATATTATTATAATAACTGACATACCAAATAGATTTAATGCTTCCATCTGCTATTCTTATTTGAAAGATTTGTTTAATTTTTCCAATTGTTTAATAATGTTTTAGAGGCTATACAAATAGTAGCGTCGGTGTCTATATAAGCATTAACTTTTTAATTCTAAATAATCACTTGAATAAATATTATATTCAGATTCAGTTGTTGATTCTAAAGTTTAGAGGTCATATTGATATAATGAAGAAATCGTTGAGTCTGTTTCATATTCTGATTCTATAGGTTCTAATCAGGATAGTCATTAAACTTGGAGGGCAATTTCCTTTTACATATATTGAATATGTACTCGATGATAACAGGGGAATAATAGGAAAATATAGGATCTAAAAAGATAACTTTGTTATCAGGGAACTCAAAAAGCCACCCTCAATTTATAAGTTCTATATCTAGCTTCTCTGTTAAGTTCCACCTTATTGGTTGTTTATTCCTCCAAATGAACAAATAACCCTCATACTTCAAGTTAGTTACTTGATCTTTTCAACACACACTCTAAAATCACTAGAGAAATTTCCATAAACAAACCTTTCCCTCTGCTTTTAACATATAGAGAGTGCTATCAAAGTCCCCCTAAAATCACCTAAACATCTTGATTAATGGATTGTATACACTGAGGATTATCTTATAGTAACTTTATTTAAAAAGCAAAGTTATATCCATACATACATGAGACAACAATCCTTATGTTTTATAGAAGGAAAGACATAGAAAGATGTATGAGATGATCACTAGTTTGAAGAGCATCAACCATATCTGTTTAAGAATTAAAAGATATCGTTATATGGTCATAGGGATGATGTTGGTGGTTTAATAAAAAGGACTAACAATTGCCCAAAAATTTTAGCTCAAAAAGTTCTCCTGATTAAGCTTACACTCTAAAAAACCTATGATAGTAGGCTTATTCTCTAAAATAAAGTACCTTAAGGACTATTATTTTCTAATGAAAGTAATGCCTCTCACATTCCATGACATTATGGACATATTAGGGAATTTTTAAGTTTAGATCTGTTCCTTTACACGACTTTCATCTTGTTGGACCCCGAAATTTTATTGGAGAGTTTATTTATTAAATGAAATTAAATGAGGAATTAGTGGTGTTAAATATTTTATTTAGGTAATGTGAATTGGGAAAATTTCAATGATATTTGAGGTTAATGTATGGAATGAGTGTTTTGGATATG